>JAAGAY010134584.1:111906-175475 GCA_011801015.1 Ardeotis arabs | reverse complement strand
TCTTGAACTCCACCGCGTCGTGGTCACTGCAGCCAAGGCTGTCCTTCAGTTTCACATCCCCCACCAGCCCCTCCCTGTTGGTGAGCACAAGGTCGAGCATGGCACCCCTCCTCGTCGGCTCATCTATCACCTGCAGGAGGAAGTTGTCGTCCACGCAGTCCAGGAACCTCCTGGACTGCCTGTGCCCTGCCGTGTTGTCTCTCCAACAAATGTCAGGGTGGTTGAAGTCGCCCATGAGGACCAGGGCTTGTGACCGTGAGGCTGCTCCTATCTGGCTATAGAGCGCTTCATCTGCTCTGTCCTCCTGGCCAGGCGGCCTGTAACAGACCCCCACTGTAACATCCCCTGTCCGTCCCAGTCCTCTGATCTTGACCCACAAGCTCTCTGTCAGCTCCTCCTCCATCCCCAGGCGGAGCTCCACACACTCCAGCCGGTTGCTGATGTAGAGAGCGACAGCCCCTCCTCGTCTCCCCTTCCTGTCTTTTCTAAAAAGCCTGTACCCCTCCATGTTGACGCTTCAGTCGTACGAGTTGTCCCACCACGTCTCCATGATGCCAACAAGGTCGTAGCCCTGCTCGTGTGCACGCATCTCCAGTTCTTCCTGTTTATTTCCCATGCTGCGTGCATTGGTGTATAGACACCTCAGCTGGGCCCCGAGCAAGGCCGACTTGTTGGCTGGCGCGACAGGCGTTGTTTTGTACCACAATTTAGGTTCATTCGCACTTACCTGCGATCCTTCCCCAGCTTCTGGGCACTTGCTGCTGGCACTGGCACCATGCTGACAGCCGTGGGCTGAACTGTGCTCCCCCTCCCCCAGCAACATTAGTTTAAAGCCCTCCGGACAAGTTTGGCAAGCCTCTGGCCAAGCACGCTCTTCCCCCTCTTGGTTAGGTGCACGCCATCCACCCCTAGCAGCCCGGGCTTCTCAAAGCACGCCCCGTGGTCGAGATACCCAAAGCCCTGGCTGTAGCACCACTCCCTGAGCCATGAGTTGACCTGCTGGATACGTCTGGCCCTTTTGGGCCCTGCCCTTTGACCGGGAGGATTGATGAGAACACCACCTGTGCCCCAGAGCCTTTGACTGTTGCACCCAGGGCCCTGAAATCCCTTTTGATGTTTCTGAGGCTGCTGCCGGCTGTGTCGCTGGCCCCCACATGAAACACCAGTAGCGGGTAGTAGTCGGTGGGCTGTATGAGGCTAGGTATTCTCTTGGTGATGTCCCTGATACGACAGCACACCTCCCGAGAGAGCGCATCAGGGCGGCAGATGGGTGCCTCTGTGCCTCTCAGGAGAGAGTCACCCACTACTACCACGCGTCTCTTTTTTTATTTACCTATTTCTGGTAAGTTAACAAAAGTTAACAAAATTGACCTATTTCTGGTAAGCCTCTGGTGGAACCAGTCCATTCAATTCAAATTTCTGTAGAAATCAGTCCAGCTTGTCTCCTCTTATCTTGCAAAAGAGTACATTTTGCACCCAAATTTAATTTACATGTGAAAGTAATGGAGAAGTTTTTAGTCATTGAGATAATGTATACATTTTAGATTGATATGATTACCAGAGTTGTGGATGTGCTATTTTATTCAAATAGTTACAACTATAATCCCTAGTACGAATGCAGTGCTTTATCCCCATATGTTCTGAGAATACCCTCCAAAAACCTTTCATACCATAGATGCATAGAACTGCTACATCAATGTAACTTGGATGTTTTACAAGTGGTGTTTGTCAATTAAAGTCATGGTGATTGCTTTATGCAAACAGTGAAAGTGTGAGTGATAGATGGATACTGCATATTAGTGTGTTCGCTGGCAAGTAGTGTGCTGAGTTGGTTATTTTGGACAGACAATATCAGCTCTGAAAGTACAGGTCATCAACTTCTTTCTCTTTATGGAGAGTAATGTATTTTCCTGAGTTCATCTATCAAATGTTTATGGTTATAAATGTTTCAGTTGTACTGGAATCTAATTAAAAGATCTATGTGTGCCAGTCTGGCAAAATCACTAGATCCGCTTGGAGGCTGTGGCTTCGGGAATAACCAGATGTCTAGAAGGGAGATATTAAGAAACAAATATCTAAGACTGACACATAATTTTTTTTTGCAGCCTGAAGAGAGAAACTTTGTTGTATTTTGTTCAAGTATTTTGTTAATCACAAATTGACATACCAAAACCCTTCACAAAACCAGCGCATTAAATAATTTGTGTTACATTCTCAATTAATATTTTACGGAGGGTATAATTGTCCCAGTTGTCTGCTAAAGCTGGTTTATACATTTTCACAATCTCTACTGCTCTTTAATTATGTATTTACACAAACAGTGTTATGTCAAGCCACCTTAATCTAGTGTTTCTGATAACCATTGAAGAGTGTTAACAGATTATTCTCATGGTAAGTTGCTATGACAAATATTGACTAATGCATAAATGTTGTATACAAATTTGTTAAGCGTTTTTTTTAAACCAAAGCTTTCATTAGAAAGAGTACATCACCCTGTTTTGTTGTTTTGTTCATTCACACATAGATAAATCTCTCTTGAACTTAGAACATGGCAAATTCCAATGTAATTTCTTCTTATGTATCAGAAACAAGGAAGCATGAATAACATTTTGCTGAAGAGTGCCCTAGGATATGTATTCCTAAATGGGCATCCCAGATTTATGGTAAAATATTGACTAATTTTTCTGTATGGAACACATAAATTTGACTGTAACCATGATCAGAGCAAAAGAGGCAAATGTTTAACCCTCCATACTTCATAGATACTTCATACTGCTCTCACAACAGCCATGTCAGGTATAATAAAAAACTAGCAAAGTTTTTTCCAGGTCTGAGTTGAAAAATGTAGATGCTTTTTGGATAGCGGGGAAGACAGAAGATTCACAAGTGTAGTGCCATGAGACAGATCTAACAATCCAAGATGATGCTCTTTTTGTCTGCACTGTTGTCTTCCTTCTGACACTAGCCATGTCTTCCCATCCCCTCCTTCACTAAGTAAGCAGTAAAGCAATTTGACTTCTTTACTTGCCGTGTAGCCAGTTTGCCAGGTAGCCAACTCAGCTCCAAGAGAGGGTGGAAAGAAGATAGTCAGGGACAAGAGGGGAAGGAGATGGGAGAAAGGATGGGCAGAGCACTCCTGGGATTTGGCTGCAAAAGCCGGAGCACATAGGCCTGTGACGAGCAGGGCCAGTATTGCTTGCACAGTGAGGTGGGCACCAGCCCACGTGCAGGATGGCAGCCCTCTCTGTGTAGGGGCGGAGTGGCTGCCTGGAAGGCACACTACAGGCATCTCTCCTGAACTGTGAGCCCTGCTGGAGCCCACACACAGCTTTGGCCCTCACTGAAGCCTCAACATGTTGTGAAGGATAGGCAGGTGCCAGGCTGAGAATGGCTGCAGAGAGGGGTCTCTCCTCCAGGAACTCCCAACCTTTCCGTAATCTGCAGCCCACTAGCTCTTGCTTCATTTAGATTTGGATGACTGCTTTTAGTTGTTTCTGTATCTAATGGCTTCTTTTAGGTATTTCCTGATTATCTGGTGCTTGATTAGGTAAAGTCTCCATCTTTAGAATTTAATGGATGCATGATTTGCATGTATCAGATGACTGGTTGTGTGTGAGCATTTGTATTGTTAACAAGAGCCCAAAAAACAGAAACAACTAATAGCAACTTTGACAGTGAATGAGAGTAGAAAGGGCACTAGAAACTCTACTTTAGACAGCATGAGATTGCTTGACACTGTGCGGTGGTGATGTGCCGTGATGATCCCAGCACTAGCTAGAGAAGCTGTTCTGACACATCAGAGGCATTGACCTAGCTGGAGTTCTGGAAGGAGGATGTTGCTGCTGTCCAGGTCTTGGGGTTCAGGAATTGCCTATTGCCTCTCCTCCTCTGGAGGAGATGGTGGTCCTGGTTGAGTTACAAAGGAAGAAGCCGTGGAACAGGTGAGCAGACTCTGTAGTGTCAGGGTGGACAACAAGGAGGCTGATGGAGTCTTTAGTTTCCTTCTCACTAGAATGACCCTGTGATCCTCACAGAGACTCTCTCAATTTTGTTGTCTCTGGAAAAGCACAGGGGCAAGGGAAAACAAAAACAAAGGTAAGTTTTTAAACTCTTCCATTGCAAATTGCCAGAGCTTATGGGTAAGGAATCTTAGGTAAAAGAAGGAGTGTGGACAGCTTTGACAAAGCTTCTTGTGTTATTTGGAGTCAACTTACAGAAACCCATTTCCAAGAGGGATGCCTGCACCATCAGATACTCTGTAGCCAAAATTTGGGAGGATAGGTACATAGTGAGATTTCTATGGTGGCATTTCCCCATCCTTGCCCCCTCCTCCCAACTTCTTTTGTGCTTCTAAATGGCAATTAGAATTTTTGACATTTTAGAGTCATAGAAACATAGAATCATTAGGGTTGGAAGGGACCTTTAAAGGCCATCTAGTCCAACCCGTCTGCAAGGAGCAGGGACCTCTTCAACTGGATCAGGTTGCTCAGAACCCCATCCAACCTGACCTTGAATGTTTCCAGGGATGGGACATCTACCATCTCTCTGGGCAACACGTTCCACTGTTCCACCACCTTCAGTGTAAAAATTTTTTTCCTTATATCAAGTCTGAATCAGCCTGCTTGTATTTTAAAACCATCCTATCACAACAAGCTCTGCTAAAGAGTTTCTCCTCATCTTTCCTATAAACCCCCTTTAGGTATTGGAAGGCTGCTGTAAAGTCTCCCTGGGGCCTTCTCTTCTCCAGGCTGAACAGCCCCAGCTCTCTCAGCCTGTCCTCATAGGAGAGGTGCTTCAGTCCTCTGATCATCTTCGTGGCTGTCCTCTAGACTCGCTCCAACAGGTCCACATCCTTCTTATGTTGAGGGCTCCAGAGGTGGATGGAGTGCTTCAGGTGGAGTCTCATGAGAGCGGAGCAGAGGGGCAGAATCACTTTCCTCAACCTGCTGGCCACGCTTCTTTTGATGCATCCCAGGATGCGGTTGGCTTTCTGGGCTGCCAGCGTGCATTGCTGGCTCATGTTGAGCTTCTCATCCACCAGCACTCCCTAACAATGTATGAGTAAAGAGAGGTTTGTAAGACTGGAAATGTGTTATACAGTCTTTGCAAATTGATCTTGGGCAGACTGGATCTAATAAATAGAGCCTTAAATGAGACTTATGCATGATAATTATACGTTATTCAATTTTCAATCATTCTGGCAGAATTATGATGGTAATAATGATGTTCATTTGTTATATACCTGACAGTTTACAAAAGTAAAGGCAATTAAGACAAATTGTGTTCAGAGGGAATAGTGCTGGTTTTGAGAATACCTGAGGCTGCACGTGTATGCTATGGGGATTTTGATAATAGTAGCATGTTGGGTACCTCTGACAAGTAATCAGGAATGCCCTCAGACTATAACCATATTTATGAAATATTATTTAAAATATAAATCATATTAATTGTTACATAAGTTGACACAAATTCAAATTAATTTTGGTACTGAAGCTCTGTTATATGTTTCTTGGAATATTCTTGCATCTCAGCAGTGGTGTACTTGTCAATACATGTACATTCGAATGGAAAATATTAAGATATTTACATTCTGTTCATTAGACTGTCAGTTTAAAAGCCTGCCTGCTATGATACAGTTGGATAGGCTTAGTTGTTAAGGTGTGGAAAGCAACTGACAAATCAGAAATCAAATCAATTTAACTGAACAAAGTGAAATGTTATTGACCTCTCCAAAGAGTACTTTATATTTTAGTGTACTCTCAAGGAAAAAGTAATACAATAATGTGCTTTTCACTAATATAATTCCGGTAAATGCCACTTTCAAATAGTTTAGCAAATTACTTTTTTCTAGATGAACTCCATTATTAATTCAGCTGTTATTTAAGAATCCCATAAAGGTTTACGAAACAGAATAACAACTAAATGGTCAGACATTAATTCACATTTCTCTAAAAGAATTTTATATTGCCAAGAGATTATATATCAGCATCATTGACAAACAACCCTGCTTAAGAGCTGAACAGATAGGAAATTGGAAGCAACAAGACAAAATTATGTTATTAGGGTGCTTCAGATCTGATTTGGAGGAGCTGTTATGTGGTCTGTTAATATGTAACAGTGTTGATCAAATCTGATTAACGTAGCAGAGGTCACTCACAGAGCCATAGGTTGGTGATAGTTCATGCTGGACTGTGGCACAGATCAAAAAGCTATTTCTCAAAACTGGTTTTGGGTCTCAAGTTGGATCCCATGTAGGAAAAATTCTACTGCCTTGATTATAAGAACAAAGCTTTACAAGTGCTCCTGTTGAAATAAACAGTATGTGGAACAGAAACATGGCAACACTAAAAAAAAACCTGCTGAATCATCAGTCTTGGTAAGTGGAAGGACACTAGAGCCTAGGTCTTTGTGCAGGCTCATCTTTAACCTTTCTGTTATTTATTGGACAGACTCAGTTTTACTTGCAAACTTATGTAACAGTGCTTTGTTGCATAAACAATCACAGTCTATTTTAAAAATTTATTTTTAATTCTGTGTATTGTGAACTGAGCTTTTTTTTTTTTCTTTCTTTTCTGGAATTACAGCTCTTCTGGATCTGGCTGGAGTGGAGTTAACTTTCTTCATAGCAGTCCTTATGGTGCTTTGTTTTGGCTTTGGTACCAAACCAGTGTTGATAACACTAATGTTTTGGCCATTGCTGAGCAGGGCTTGCACACTGTCAAGGCCTCCTCTATCTCTCACTCTGTCCCACCCGTGAGTAGGTTGGGGGTGAGCAAATGATTGGGAAAGGACACAGCCAGGACCCAGGACAGGTGACTCAACTGGCCAAAGGTGTATTACATATCGTATTATGCCATGAGCATCATTAAAACTGAAAGGGAGATGGATTTTGGATAGGTAGCCATTGCTTGGGGATTGGGTGATCATGAGTCTACTTGCAGGAGATGGTGAGTACCTTTGTATCACTTTTTTATTTTCTTTTCTTTCTTCTTCTTTCATGTGCTTATTAAACTCTCTTTAACTCACTTCTGGTCTTCTAATTCTTTCCTCCATCTTGCTGTGGGAGGAAGTGAGTGAGCGATGGGGTGGCGGCTCACGTGCCAGCTAGGGTCACCCCATGCTATTTTAAGAGTTGAAATACCAGTAAACTGGAGTTTTTACCAAACAACATTAAGTGTAATATTCAGAACTTAACCAGATTTCAGATATTCCATTGTCAATTTTTTTTTTTTTAGTGTGAATTATTTTTCAAGGAAATAGTGGAAATTTAAAAACTTTATGTCTTATCTAGCAAAACTCTTATATATATTTGACTTCAAACTTAGCTAACACTCTCAAAAATAAGCTAAGACTTAATGTTTGATTCAATGAGAGCAGGATTACTCATGAAGTTAAACATGCGTTTTAATCTTTTTCTGGATTAGCACCATGTAGGGTGTGTCCTATCCAATCTGTGGATCTCCGCATAAGGTCACTTTGAAGTATGTATACTGATGGGAGTGAAAGGATGAATTTTAAGAAACCAGGTGTATTTAACCTTAATTTGATAAAAAGCATAAAAAGAAAAAATCTGTTTCCATGCAGTTATATCCACTTGACTGGATTGCAAATGACTGTCTGGCTGAGCTCTATATCTCTTTTCATTACAATTTCAGCACTGTGGGATAGTTAAAGAGCAGAGGAGAAACAGCCCATGTTTAAAGTAATGTTGCTTATATTGCTGCTTAGCCAAGGAATTAATAGCTAGCCTCTAGGGAACGTGGTTGGCACCTGGTTCACGGCACGACTGAGAGTGCTACTACAGAAGCTAGAATACCAGTTATCTTACTAATAAGTTGCTCTCATGTGGACGTTTATTATGTACTACATCTTCTGTCAGAACTATTCTTCCTGTACAGAAGCTTTTTTATGGTTCTGATTCCTTTTGCATTATTTATCTACTGTGACCAAAGATGAACATGGAAAGGTAGATGTACTGTATAAAATAATGCCTGGCTGATTGACTGACTGAATCAATATTCATATTTATACTATGTATATCACCCCAGGTCCCCTCAGGGCTTTCCTGTAATTACGAGAAGTAATAAAATATTGCCTTAAAGAGCCAAGGTAAATGCTAAATCCTGAATTTATTAGCTTGAGAACTCTGCATCAGCAGTCTCCAATCTTAAAAGTGCCGAAGTGAAAAACTTTTCACACATCACATAGTTTAGAAATAGCAGCCAGGGATTTTTAACAATCTGGTGGAAGAAGGCATGGAAAAGACAGATGTATGGAGATAAAATAGTAATATGACTCTACTTCAGATTTAATTTGTTGCCAAGAGGAATATTTTTATGGCTTCATTTTCGTCACAACTCCCACCCCTGCCTATGCTGTCACAGGAAGTCATTGGATGTTGTTGCTGTATTGACAGCAAATGGGGGAAAAAAAATCAACTTTTTCCAAAATGAGTCTAACGTTGACAATGATCATATCAAAATCATTGGTTTAACTCTAACTCCACCACTGTAAATTAAATATAATTTCCCTGAAGCTATTGAAGTTGTACTGCTCAAAAATTAGTCAAAATAAGATCACAGTCAGATCCAAAAATGACAAGATTGGAAGGAGCAGAAGTAGACCCAGAAAAAGCATGTGTGAATGGTAGAGTAGGTTTCACAGTGACAACGGATGCTAAATGATATCTTGAGTTAGAAGTTCAGATCTAAACCCACATTTTGCAGATAGTCACATTTTTTTCAGTGGGCCTCCTGCAATTTGGATCTGGACACTGTCAGTCTCTGTGGCGGAGCTGCCTCTCCAAGTGCAAAACCCAGTCTGGGAGCTATGCTCTGTTATCTCAGTTACCAGCTTCTTTGAAGTTAATCTGAGCTAAGAATTGCAGATGCAGTTTTAAATAACCTTCTTCAGAAAGGTGGGCCGGAGAGGTTTTGCACTATCAACAAATGAAATACTTGGTGCTGTACTGTAACCACAGATTTCTTTTTCCCCGTGTACTTACTGCCTTTTATCTCAACTCAAAATCTAAGAATCTCCTTTACATTAAATTTTACTGTTCCTCTTGCACCCCAACATTTATCCTGCCTGATACTGAATTCATTGTTTATTCTAACTTCTTATGACTTTGAAAGATGAATACAGCTGTCAATAGACTGCTTTCTGTTGCAGAAGCAGTGATAGAAGTGACTGAATAGAGTGACTAGCCAGAAGTAGGAATGTGCTACAGGCTGACTCCTATAATTTTCATTACACATACATACAATCCTTTAAAGCTTGTAATACTCAGTATGGAAAACTGCCAAACTGTGTCTAACATGCCCATTAGGACTTATGAAGCCCCATGGCATGGTATTTCTACCCGACAAATCACTAGGTATCTGTCAAGAGAGAGATGGGTCATTCTGCCCCATACTTCATTTTTAGCTCTTAGAGAAGAAGAGTATTAAATCCCTCTAATTTTTCTTAGAAGCAGTGAACTCCTCTTAACAGTTAGCTACCCATCCATCAAATGACACCTAAAGCTGGATATTAAACTCCTATATTTTCTGCTTTTAGAAGTGTCATCCACTGGTGTTTGTAACACTGATAAGTAATGGTAAGTTCACAAGGATGTGAGCAATAGATTGCTATAGAAATTTATTTTGAGTTCATTATGTGAACCTCATGAAGTTGAACAAGGGTAAGTGCAAGGTCCTGCACATGGGTCAGGGCAATACCAAGCACAAATAGAGGCTGGATGGAGAATGGATCAAGAGCAGCCCTTAGGAGAAGGACTTGGGAGTGCTGGTGGATGAGAAACTCACTCACCATGAGCCGGCAATGCACGCTTGTGGCCCAGAAGGCCAACTGCATCCTGGGCAGCGTGAGACCCCACCTAGAGTACTGTGTCCAGTTCTGGAGCCCCCAGCGTAAGAAGGACATGGACCTGTTAGAGTGAGTGCAGAGGAGGTCCACGAAGATGATCAGAGGGCTGGAGCACCTCTCCTATGAGGACAGGCTGAGAGAGCTGGGGCTGTTCAGCCTGGAGAAGAGAAGTCTCTGGGGACACCTTACTACGGCCTTCCAGTACCTAAAGGGGGCCTGGAAGAAAGCTGGAGACGGTCTTTTCACAAGGGCATGTAGTGATAGGACAACAGGTAATAGCTTTAAACTGAAAGAGGGTAGATTTAGATTAGATATAAGGAAGAAATTATTTACTGTGAGGGTAGTGAGGCACTGGAACAGCTTGCCCGGAGAAGTTGTGGATGCCCCATCCCTGGAAGCGTTCAAGGCCAGGCTGATGGGGCTCTGAGTGACCTGGTCTAGTGGAAGGTGTCCCTGCCCACAGCAGGGGGTTGGGAACTAGATGATCTTTAAGGTGCCTTCCAACCCAAACCATTCTATGATTCTATGATTATAAACACACTGGAGAAAATAAAAGTATTACAAATGATGTGGGAAAATTTAACAGTAGTGTATTTCCAAGCTATAGCCAATAACCTGTAAATATATGAAAAGACTAGTATAGAAGACCTTGAAGGTATTGTTTTCTGATGTCAGAACTTAAAGAACAATGTTATAGAACATATATACATTGGTGCAAATGAGGAATAGAATAACAGTGAAACTTCAAGTACTTTCATGCATGTGAAAGAAAAATGAATAATAATTTGCTGATATTAGATATGTCACAGTTACAATGATTTCTTCACCAGAAAAGGGCTAGTAAGAGCATTACTTTTCTGTGACATTACTTCAGGTAACATCTATAATTTCTTCAAAATGTGTTTTTATTCCTTAAAGAGTTGTTAGCAGTCTTTAATTAAAATGCATTATTTTAAAGATAATTTATCTTGCGTAACTTGAAAAATACTGTAAAGATTTGATGCCACTTCAGGCAAAGATTTTATCCTACTGAAGTGACTGTGATTTTTGCCATTTATTTTGCTTTAACCAGGATCCTGCCTAAATAGGTCTTTTTGCTGTAGACATAGGATTGTGTATAAGCTGGTTTAGGACAAATTTTATTTGTTTCTATGATCAGTAAAATCCTCCTTGTTATTTTTATTATTAATGTTCAATGCATTTTTAAAATGCAGGAATGAAACTAAAGGTCAAACTTTCAAGTAATGAAAAAACAAGGCACAATAGCAGTGAAACATCTTACAACAAAATAAATGATAAGCTATTTAATATCTAGAGAAAAAAGATAAAATATAATGACTATCATTTTCTACCCCCCGCAGAAGCTTGTCTTTGAAAAATTAAGATACCTTTCTAACTATTATGCTGCAGTTTAAAATAATTTTCCCACGTTTTGATTTATTATAAAGTAAATGTGAAGTAAACAGTTTTTCTATGAATATATTGCTTTAAATGTTTTTGTGTCCATGTGCCATTTTGACTGATATAAGAAATGCTTAAAAATTACAGAGGGGAAAAAAGCAGTTTTCAGAAATGTTAAAGCTCTGTTAACTTCAGTTACTAGAAGCTTTTTAATAGAGAAACTCCAGGATGGTTTATCTAACATGAAATTTCGGTATTATTTGGAAAAATATGTAAACTAGTATAGATCAATGTATTTAATAATGTTGTGGTTTTGTTTAGTGAGGGGGGGCCTAAGGTGGAAGCTTCTGTAGGAAACTGCTAGAAGTTGCTCCCCTTTGTTCAGTGGACTTGGCCAGGCCTAGCGCGGACCTGCTGCTGGCCAAGGCTGAGCTGATTGGTAGCAGAATGTTCTGTGATAACACCTCTGTGATAATGTATTTAAGAAGGGGAAAACAGAAAAAAAAAAAAAAAAAGAAGAGAAGATGTGAAGAAGCTGAACAGGGGCAGAGGCCCAGAGGGGGAGGCGCAGGCCTTGTGGGCCTTGCAGGCCTCACCCTCTGGCCTCTCGCCAGGCAGCTGACTGGGCCCAACTCAGCCCGGCCTGGCTGCAAGAAGTGGAGAGGAGAGGAGATGGATGATGTGAAGAGATTCTGAGAGGCTTCTGCCAGCCTGTTGTGAAGAACTTTTCTTGTGAGAGAAACAGCTGTAGACGCCAAGGTCATTTCAGAAGGAGAGGGAGGAGTAATGTGGCTCCTGGCCAAGATTCCCCTGCAGCCTGTGGTGATGACCATGGTGGAGCGGGTTGTCCCCCTGCAGCCCATGGAGGTCCACGGAGGGGCAAAGATCCACCTGCAGCCCAGGGAGGACCCCACACTGGGGGAGGTGGATGCCTGAAGGCGGCTGTGGCCCGTGGAGGCCCCGCTGGGGCAGCCATTCTGGAGGGACTGCACTCCGTGGAAGAGATGACCCACGCCAGAGCAGTTTCATGAAGGACTGTGGCGTATGGGTGGGACGCCACACTGGAGCAGGGGAGGAATGTGAGGAGTTCTTCCCCTGATGATGAAGCAGCAACGTAAAACATCGTGTAATGAACTGACCGCAACCCCCATTCTCTCTTCCCCCCCGTGCCACTCAGTGGGGGAAGGTAGTAGAGATAATGTTAAGCTCGGGAAGAGGGAGGGGTGAGGAGGAGGTTTATCTTGATTTTCTGTCTCATTATCCTGCTAGTTTTAGTAATAAATGAATAGTTTTCCCCAAGTCGAGTCTGTTTTGCCCGTGACGGTAACTTTAAGGATTTCTCTCTGTCCTTATCTCAAACCTTGAGCCGTTTTTCTTATATCATCTTCCCCTATTCTTTTGGAGGGTAGGGGGAGTGAGAGAGAGACTGCGTAGTCTGGTCCTGATTGGGGCTGAACTACGACAAATAATTAGATTTTCTTTTTTGTCTTTGACTTCAGTGTATAAATTGACATGTAGAGCCAAGAGAACTAAAGTTTCTAAATATTTGGTCTGAAAGGTGCAAATATAGGTAACTACAGCCATATCTGAGTTTTGAAAAGAAAAAAAAAACTTGGTAGGTTCATTCTAGATTTGTACTTAAAGGCTTAAAAATTTTGTTTTTTATAATAATCAGATCATGAACACAAGTCCTCAAGGAAAAAGTCTTGATTTTTATGAGCTCTTGAAAGAAACACATTAATGATTTTAAAAAAGGCAAAAGAAATGCTAATGAATTACATTTTAATGACCTTATCCTTTAGGAGAAATGTTCTTGTAATTAAATGCAAATAGATGATCATGCATTCTCTTTTATATGTGTTTTTCTTTGGTTTAAAACCTACTATGTTAATATTGTCTGACATTTTTCAAAATTATGTCTCAGTGTTTATAATACCTTTCACATTAAACAATACGAGATTTTTCAATAACAACTAGGTAGTCCATATTGTGAGGAATCACAATAGCTATAGACAAACCCAACAGCGTAGCATATAAATACAACTAGTTGCTGTGTAGTTTCTGTGTGACAGTGCTGTTTCAGAACAGGTATTTACTTTGAATTAGGTACTGATTTACTTGAAATTGCACCTTCTGAGAACTAAAATGAATTAAATGAGGTCTCGGTTGAAATTCATTTTACAATATACAAGTGGTTTAAATAATTTCTTTATGCAAAACTTCAGAAGAGAAGCCAAATATTATGTATAAACCTCAGTTTATAATTTTGGACAAAATAAGTGAATAGAGTGTAGGTTCAAATGCAGAATACCATCATGATACTCTTTTGTTTAAAATACACAAACCTGACTTTACCTTCTTAGCGCTAAGAATATTTTAAGGAGGAATATGCATATCAGCATCTGTTAAAAATTTAAGCTCATACTTTCAGGAAGATTTTCAAACAGTTGCTGAATATTGTAATTGCTTCATTCATCCCAGATAGTTATTATATGACAAAAGACACTGTTAGTGTACCATTACTGATAGACAGGTTGTATGATTATGTTTTGTCTCATTGCTTTGCCACTATGATATGTGCACCATTTTGATGAATCTTGCCCTTGTCAGGTCTCCACATAGTATGTTCAAAACAGAGGTTAATCTCTAATCTGAAATTTACAGCCCTATTCATCACATTATTATTCATTTTCTGAAAGTAAATATTAGAATTATGAAGAGTCTCGGCATGTATTAAGGTAGATTTCAGAAGAAGTTTCAGTTAATTACTTAATGCCCATGTCCTGCTGCACATCATTGCATGGACGTACGCTGCATGTGAGAGAGAGGTATTTGTCAGGGCAGTTCTTATTAGTGGCAATAGGCAGAACTTTCCACATTAAAACTTCAACAGTTCATTGCCTTGAGCATCAGCTAATTCATGTTTCTGAATCACAGAATTATGCAGAATAATTTAGCATCTAGTGCTTCTAGTCATGCCTATTTAGCTCAAATTTTGTCTTCTTTAATCAAATGTAAAACTATTCATGAATGTCACTTCTCTTTGAATGACCTTGACCTTACTGTTTTGTTAGCAGGTTTGCCATAGCTGCACAGAGTTTATAATGAAGTATTCAACTCACATTTGTAGGGACAACACCAAAGGGGCTTCTGAGCTGACAGTTTACACAGTAGCATTTCCCTCTGACACATGAAATGACAGAAGCTGGAAAATCATTTGGCCATGCCCTCAGCTCTAAATTGGCTCAGTTCCATTCACTCCAACTATACTAGGCTGAATCAATGTAAACAGAGAAGCTTTCTTAATTAAATGAATATCATCTGTCTAAAATCAAATCAAAGGTCCTAAAAAAGGCTTTTTTATGTCTGTGTTGTAACCTCTCTTCTCACTTATGTACGTGCTGTGTCCTTCTGTAAGTACCTAGCTATTGACACATACCTCCTCCTTGCTAATGAGAGGAGGTCTGACCATGCAGACTGTCTGGGAAATCCCTTGCTGGAGAAACAAGAAAGTATGGTTTTCCTCCTGGTGAAACAGAGTTTCTGGTTGTCAGAGACAGAAGAAAGATATTTTACTTTGGTAACTTGTTTGGTCTCTTGTCCCTTTACTGTCACCTGTCCTCCCAGCAGCAGAGACTTCTAAAGAGGGAGATTCAGGATTCCACGTACTTTCATGTTTGCATATAAATATGAAACAGGTGACCATGTTAATTTTCCACTGCAGTAGAAGACAAAAAAAAAAACAACCCCTAAAATACTGACAGATTCCCTTGTGCCCTCTCACCAGTGAAAAGTGTGTCAGAAAAGAGTTTTCCCTTCTCCCACATACATGCATTGACTTGTAGGTTCTTCTATTGGGATGGCCCACTCTTTTGTTGTGAAAGAAAATGACAAAACATTACTAAAAATTTTTTATGAGGGATTTGACATGGTAACAGTGCACTGATGATGGGCTGAATTAATTTTCCTATAGAAAGCCTGGCAGATGCAAGATACTAATTGCAGAGCATCAGGGGAATGGTGCACTATAAACTTTTCCTGGAGATTGAACCACTTTATTTTTTTTTGCTATTTATTAGGTTGTCCTATGTGTGGGGGAAATGCAAGAAAATTATCCATTTCCAGGAAAACTTAACCTTTTGAGTTTTAATCCAGTGTGCAACAAAGTGTGATATGTCACACTGAAGTAATTTGTCACACATCTCAATAGCTTGAATAACAGACAGACAGATTTGCAGGTTGATAATATGCCTCCTTGCCTACAGTGAGCATGGATCTGGTTGTGTATGAACACGATGTTCTAACTTTGTAAATGGGACTCTGAAAAAAATGAACCAGTTCCTATGCAAGAGAAGTTGTAATATAATTGCACATGTAAAATGGGCCTAATCATGTCTTCACACTACACTATCCAGAGTAAAAACATTTCTCTAGTGTCCGTCTCTAGCCTCTCAGCCTACTTGAAATAGAGCAACCTAGAGGAGCTTCTCTTCGTGGTAACATCATTATTTAACAGTTAATTTGAGAAATGTTTTTAAAGCTCTCACTCTTTATATACCCCAGCTATCTGACAGACTGCATTGTCAGTGGCAGAGCAGGACTTGTTATATTTTTATATCCTTAGAAATCAGTTAGCAGACCTTAGCAATTCTTTATTCCTTCTCCCACAAATCATCACTACACTGGACTCTACATGCTGTTTGGAATAGAGGCTCACCCCAGCTGTTTTATCAGTGTTCAGTAATTGTAGGCTTGAAGGTAGTATTTTGTTCTCATTACGCTGTCAGCGTCTTCAGGTGATACTCACCTTGCTCTTCTAATTTGGGCAAAGATGGCAGATATTTGTATCTGCTGTTTTTTACTCCCACTTTGCATGATAATATCACTGACTATATTGTATGGTTGCTGTTGCTGTGCCGTCTCACTGGCCTCAGCTTCTCAAAACCTCGTCTTTAGTAGGTTTTGTGTTGGTTTTGCTTTTCTTTCCTTTTAATGTGTCATATAGAAGAGGGTTGATCATGCTCAGCATTTTCTACAGACATTAGTGAGTGAGCTCATTGTAGTTGAACTTTATAAATATACAAATATATATAAATTATGAAATTTGAAATGTGTTTGTCAGCACTCTGCTGTGGGGCCAATTCAGTGAAAATTCATACATGTACAGTTCATGGTATAGTTGGTGACATAATTCTTGTTCAGTTGTAAAATTGACAGCTCTCCATATTAAAGGCTGTGAAGGTTAGTGTATTTAATTTTGGTTTTTGCATGCCAGTTTCTGATGTGAGCTCAATACCAGCTGTCTCTTTTGTGTAACTCATGACTGATTCATGAATGGATTACTGTCTTTAGGGTACTGTGGAAGCTGTAATGGCTCAGCATCCACAGAGTTGATAGATACATTCCATCCTCATCCAGCTCTGGTGCTAGGTCAGTCAAATACAGCCAACTTCAGGTGCTCCTGCGGCTTGGTGAATTGGTACACCTATGAAGCATGTAGCAGATCATACTGAACAATTTAGTAGATGCTCTTGCAATGTACTGAATTCCTCACCTGTGCCACTTTTATACTTGTATAATTCCACTGATAATACACTTGTTCTTGATATATGTATCAATGAGAAATAAATGAGTCCCAGTGGCTCCGTAGCATATCTTTTTTTTTTTTTTATTTGTGGTACATTCTATTTATATTTTTAAACATTTCAAATACTGGAAAACTATTATCATAAGGCATGTAAATTGGTAGCACTATATTCTGTTACTCTGTTATTTAAGGAACACTATAAGGTACCATTGCCAGCTCCTCTTGGTTTATAACAGGGATGTATTCATCCTGGTTTATTTTTGTCAATAAGAAACCTGAATAATGTTGTTTTGCTCATTTGCAAGATCTAGAAGGGGGCTAGATGGAGTAACAGATATTCCATCTAACCCTGGTGAATCTATGTCTGGCCTAGAGTAAGGCTTTCTTGTGTCTTGGCCTCTTGTGACAGAAAGCACAAAAAGGTGCTATTTCTGGAGGAAGTTAGGGATGATTTTGTTTGAGTAATAGTACCTTTTATAAGCTGATGGAATTCTAAGTGATCTCTGCAGGTGGAGTCATCTCATTCGGTCAGGAGTCTTGAGGAGCACAAAAGATCAAAAAACTCTCGGCTGTCTATTTTTGTGTTGATGCAGTTGAAGATGTATATTGCATTAATACAATGTACAGTAGAATCTCGTAGGACAAATAAGCATTGATTAGTACTAGAATACTTTCAGCCTAGTGTGAAGGAATGAGGTTATATTTGCTTCCAGTTTTTTCTTTAGGTGCGTACACTGAGACAAAAGGATTTCCCTACGTTTTCTAAAAAAGTTTAACTGTCTTATCTCGTTAATTTCAATTAAGTAATTGTAAAACAATATTCATTTGAACACTAAATCAACTGCAAACTAATGACAGTTGAAAAGGACCAAGCTTTCTGTCTTTTCAGTGTACAGAAAATGGTATCTGGCTTGCCTTCAGTGCAGTTGAAAGGCTTCTGTTTGAGCTCTGTATAAACAGCCTCATAGGGAGTTCTGAAAAATGACAGACATCTGAAAGATTAAATTTTAATTTATTCCCATCACTCCGTATATCCTCTGGTGTATGCCAAGAGGAATTGCGTGTGGTACGGTGCTAATCCAGTGTTGGCAGCACTTCCAGTTACTTAGTCAGAGATATTTAGAAATGTTTCCTAGTGACTAAATTTGAACTTTTCAAACTCTTTTCCATTAATGCGGAATTATAGCTTATAGCTTCATTTCACGTCATGTGGTACTGTTTCTTCACAGATATTTTAAACATGGTGGGCAGGGACTTCACTGCTTCTTATTCTGAAGTAGTAATATCTCACAATTGGACAAAAAAAGAAGGACAAGAGTGACAAGGAAGTCGCTCTATTTTAGAATTCAGCATAGTGAAATAATTTACATGTGAAAACCAGTAAATTATTTCTCTTTATGTAAGCCTAGTTAGGTTTCACATTTCCATGCTGGAGTAGCCATTTGCAATCTGGTATTTCATACCATTAACATCTCTTGAGCTTATCAGAAGAAATATTCCTTAAAGATTAGAGAATATTAAGAGCAATCTTTGACAAACTTAGTGACGTTTCATCTTTTTCAGAAAGTAAAAATTCTGGTACCTGTTTATTTTCCATTGGTATGCTTAACATATTGCTTATATCATTTCACTTTTATACAGTATGTCCAAGTTAAGTGTTCTGATTATTTGTTGCTTGTAGGTAATATGACCTTAAAACTATTGTAGAAGTCTCTTAAAAGTAGTAAACTAGATTCTTTAGAAACAGGACTTTTTTATAGGTAAAGTCATGCTAGTGAAAGGATACAAAGATAATGCCCCCCTCCAAAAAAACCCCAAAAACCTATTAGTCATTTAAGTGAAAGCAAAGTAAGAAATTGAATAAAAGACTAAACAGTTAAATGGGTAAAATACGCACAGCAACTCTAAACTTTTTTGTGTGTGGCCTCTCAAGTGCAATTGGAGGCCCAGTGTTACATGGCTGCTCTGCCCGTACTATCTGAAATACACAGCCTCACAACCTGCTGAGCAAATGCTCCCTGAGAGTCAGCAGTCAATGAGGAAACATAGACACCATGTTAATCTTAAATCTTTTCTGTTCGATGTCTTTTGTAAAACGGCATAAGTGGCCCTGAACTTTCTCCTGAAGTTGTAAACTAACTTTCTAAGAGCTGAACAAGCATCAGCCTGAGATGTTCAACTTGTAGCCATGTTCCTCTAAAGCATGTCAGGTATCACCAACTGTATCACTGCCCTATTATACGCTGCCTCTGGATTTTCTTGAGCAAAGAAACTGTGATCCTGGACCACATAGGTTGGAAATTCAACCTTTGTATTTCCATGCTACCATTTCAATCAACAGCCTTCCTAGCTATTCTGACTGGGGATGTTGCCTCTCTAGTCAGGAACTACCTGCCTGTGGACTTTAATTAACAACGATTGCAATTTTGGTACATGTCATAGTTTAGCTCTGCTCAGGACCAAGCTACGCACCCTCTCCCTCACTAGCCCCATCTCCCCACCCTCTGAGGGAATGGAGGAGAGATAATGCAACAAAAAGCTTGAGATATGAGATAAGGACAGGGAGAGATCATTCAAGTTGCTGTTGCAAGCAAAAGAGGCTCAACTTGTGGAAAACTATTTCAATTTATTATTAATAAAACCAAAGCAAGATAATGAGAGAGAACAAAAACAACTTCCCCCCACCCCTCTCCTTTTCCTGGGCTTAATTTCATTTCAGTTATCTCTGTCTCCTTCCCTTCCCCCACAGAGGCACAGTGGGGGAATAGAGCATGGGAGTTATGGTCAGTTCATCACTTGTCACTTTTCCGCTGCTCTGTAATCTTTCAGATCAGCTGGTTTTAGACACTTTTTCATACATTCTCCTCAGTTACACTGGTCATCATCAGCTTTGTAGATTCTGTAATCAATAAAGAAAATCAACTGGTATAATTCAAATATCTGTACTTCTTCAGATGCCTGAGCAATCAATGTATTCTTTAGCTGTTCAGTGAGCTCCATCTTTCTCTCTTCTGCAGTAAAATCCATTTTGCATTATTTACATGAGTGTAATTTTTCATCTAGACATCTCTGATAAAGAGGCGGTGATAAAAAGTCTGCCATTTCTTATGAACTTCATGTTTCCAAATTTGAGCTGCTGTCTTTTTTATAGATGCTTTACTTTCAGCTAACAGTCTTTGAAGTTATTGATTCTGTTCCTCTATGGCCATCTGGCCATTCACTCCATGTGCTGAACGATACAAGGATCCAGAATTTCTCCTAACTTTCATTTCTTTTTAATTTTTTTTTTTTTTATTCTGCAAGTAGAAAGTGTCAGAAGAGTGTAATATTACCATAATGACAAGAGGTTTAAACAAGGTCCATGTTTTATTCATAAGGAAGTCATTGGTATTGCAGTGCATTAACATGTCTTCTTTATATATGACATCAAATAGTCCTATATGTTCTATAATCTTTTCCTTCTTTTTAATCAATAAGTTCATAGGCATTGTGAACCTCATACTGAATTTGTCAGGGACCAGCAAGGGAGAAGGAGTTGAGTGTGACAGCAGCCAGCAGGACCGGGGACTCACCAGCCCAGGCCCTGTCCAGTGGTCCCTGAGGAGGGAGGCAGCAGGGTGCAGCCCCTGCACAGGGCATCACAAGGGTCCTCTATCAGGGGGCAGGGCTGACATCTGGCCAGGCAGCCAGCCTGCGGTGAGGCCCAGGTAGATCCGGTCCATACCTAGGCACAGACTAGACTGTTCTACACTATTAGACTACAGGCTGTTTCTTTTAGACTATCTTAGACTAGAGACTTCTTTTTTCAGACAGTCCTGGGACATATGTGTCATGTTGGCATCAAAGCCTTTTGTTATGTGTTACCAGTATGTCATAAAAATATGATACATTATTATATTTTCTTTTTAATCTCTGAAGAAATTCTCTACAAAGACATTGTGCCGCACTCAGAGTTCACATTGTAAATTGCAATTCCTGTTTGTTTTTCTTCAACATTAAATTAATTGTCTGTAGGTGCTTTGGGGTTTTTTCTATATTAAGGTATTCTACCAGCATAGCTACATTTCGTATGATATCTACTATAGATATAGCCTATTTGTGGTGGCACTTTATTTTTTTCCTTCTCTTCATCATTGATCATCTTTATTTGTTAAGCTGCAGAGTAGCATTCATTAATTTATTTTCTCAAGTAACTTTAATAATTTTCCCGGTCACTTAATTTTGTTTCTTCATTCTACTCTTGGCCACGTGCTTATATCAATAAAAGTAGGTTTATCCATAAAGCGTCCTTTATCAAAATCAAGGTTTTTAGTAGTGACAGGCAGCATTCATTTCCTCTCCACATCTTTTAAATATGAACTTACCAACTAAGAAGTAGAGTTGATTGACTGGCACATCTGTAAGTTTTCAGGGAACCTCTTCCACACATGAAATCTTGTGCAGAAGTTTCTCAACCATGTCTGTGGCTGATCAGTGTTTTGAAGATCTTCATTGGAGAAAGAGGTGTATTAGATTAGAAGGGCCCATACTGCTGCTGCTGCTACCTTTTTGAATATTTTTTTTAAGGTAATTATGTTTCTTGTTTCATGCTACTACGAGCTATACAAAGGATTTATTTATCAGTTTTGGTCTTCTGTTACATGAAAATGATAACATTTTCATGTTAAAAACCCAATGAAACACATGAAAACTACGAAAGTTGAAAACTCTTGGTTCAACAGGGAAGCATGATATATGAATGCATTTTCTGTCTCTGGCAAACAACTTTAGTACTCTGATTTCAAATACATAAATAAAAGATTACTAACCAATCATAATGGGAAGACTGGCATGCCCTTCTATGGATTATGTAAATCACTGCACTCAACTTTTTATTTTACTCAGTGTACTGATGTACACTGTATCCTGTAAAATTTATTAAAAATAACAGAAAGTGATTATGCAGAGGAGCACCTGAGGGAGAAGTCAACCAAGTTTGCTTCTACAAAAGCAAAACAGTTCTACTTGTTTCTGAGATAATTTCATTTCAGTATAATATAAAATCATTTTATTTGAAACTTTCTGATTATATGGGAGACATTTGGGATGCAAAAGAAATTAAACATGAATCACTTGCTGAAATATTAATCACTGCAGTGAACAAAGATCTGACTGAACAATAAAATGCTGCACAAATGTTAGCAGGATATAGTTTTTAAGATCCTTAGAAAGTACTGGTTTGGTTTTTGGTGCTGTTGTTTTGAAGTACTCTTATTTGATATCTAAAAATCATGAGGATTCCAGATGAATTTTGCATAATAGTTACGTTATATATATTTGTAAAGGGAATGCATTAGGATATAGTGAATCAATTAGCATATATTTGTGTTGGCAAATGACTAAGACAATATCAAAGGTTCAAATTGTATTGCCTCTGTTCACATATACTTTCCCATATCCACATGCAAGAGAGTTCATTGACTTTTCTCCCTCAGCACTGCTCACTTTTATGACAGCTCAGAGATCTCCATTGTTGTACTCTTACAGTTCCCAATTACTTTCTGATTTTATCTGCCGAAACATTTACCTTAGGATGCTTACCTTGTCAAATTTAAAGAAGTTTTGTATTTCACACTGAAAGGCTATATACACTTACTAAATACTAATGAAGCCAAAGATGGAGGGGAATATCTGGATAGCCTAGCAGGTACCCAGCCTTTCTCATCCATGAACTGCCTGACAAAATTTTTATGTGGCCAGAAGGCACGTGAAACATCGATAGACCTCAGTAGATAAAGGAATGACAAACTGCAGCCTCACCTGACAGATGGAGGAGAGGTCTAGGCAGACACAGTGTGCATTGGAGCCCCAGGACAATTCAGGAAAGTAACTTTGTAAGACTAATCTTCAGGAATTCCAGACCTCTAAGACCAGTGATGGTGATGCTCAAAAGTGATCTAGACATGGTCCTGGGCAACCAGCTCTAGCTTGCAGAGCAGAGGGGCCAAACTAGCTGATCTCAAGCCTCAAGTATATTATGATTCTATGATTCTCTGTAAATTGTCATATATGGCTGGTTTGCAACACTAATTTTATTGAAACCATTTTACATTTAACATAGGACAGAATTGTGTCTATAATTGTATGTGAACACACAAATATAGAAATCAACAGACAAAAAAATTCAATCTATTTTGTCTTGCAGTTTGAAATTAGTGTCATTCTTTTCTTTTTGCATTTTCTTGAAGTCTAGTAGTGCTAATTCAGCACCTTTCCACTGATAAATGTTTCACAGTTCCTGAAGCTAATGGTATGGTGATATCCACGATTTTCTGACAGAAATGGAAGAAGATAAGCACTTTTATGATATTAATACAGAAAATTAATGAAGAGTTTATTTTCAAAATAGATACATTTTAAAATGTAAAATTAGCTCAGTCTGTTTCAGTCAAGATCCATGCTGTGGTGTTATCACAATCAAAGATACAAACATTTTCAAAGGAGTAGTCAGCAATGACTGAGTGAGTATTTTTTAATTCAATATACAGATACTTGTGCTGCTTTTTAGAGAACAACTGGCTTTATTTTATCTCTTCTGAGATAATGTTTGTCACCAACATTGCTTAGAAATTTTCAAGGCTTGCTTTTCAACATTGTCATTGCTCCAATGTACCATTAGTAAAATTTTACTTTTTTCTTTGTGGGTGCACATAGTAAACTTACGAAGTTTTCTATATTATCAGTGAACTATTTTCAGCATTGAAAGTCCCAAGAATATAGTGTCACCTTTTCATTTTTTATATGGTCAGTAGAAAGTATGTGATATAAAAGTATAGTTATTTGGCCTCTTATTATTCTCTGTTCTTCCACTGTGTCAAAACAGTTTGTATCTCTTAGTATCATTTTATAGTGTCATTTCTTAATGCCATCTTGTATAATTTCTTTGTGGAATTGCTTTTTCTTCTTACTTCTTTATTAGATCTTCTCTCCATGAAATATTATTTTCCAAATTAGTTTGTTAAAATAAACCTTCTTATAGATACTTTTCTATTTTCTCTTTTTCACCCTTGCATGATCATGAGCTCTGTGGTTCCATAGTTGACCTCAATTTTTCACTCTCAATCAGTTCCTCCCAAGTGGTCACAGCCCCATGCAGAAGCTACCATCTTCTCTTTCACTTCTCTTCTTTCTGAAGGGAAGCTAAGTTGGAATTTTGATCACATATTCAAGCTGACAGCTCCTTTTGTCTTTTCCTCATATTTCTTTGGTTTTGCACTGTTGTGGTTTTGTTTAGTGAGGGGGGGCCTAAGGTGGTAGCTTCTGTAGGAAACTGCTAGAAGTCGTTCCCCTTTGTTTATTGGACTCGGCTGGGCCTAGGGCGGACCCACTGCTGGCCAAGGCCCAGCCAATTGGTAGCAGAATGTTCCGTGATGATGCCTCTGCGATAACATATTTAAAAAGGGGAAAACAGAAAAAAAAGAGAAGAGAAGATGTGAAAAAGCTGAGCAGTTGCAGAGAGGGGGAGGCGTGAGCCTTATGGGCCTTGCAGACCTCACCCTCTGGCCTCTCGCCGGGTGGCCGACTGGGCCCAACTCGGCACGGCCTCGCTGCAAGAAGTGGAGAGGAGAAGAGATGGATGATGTGAAGAGATTCTGAGAGGTGTCTGCCTGCCTTTTGTGAATAATTTTTCTTGTGAGAAGAACGTCTGCACACGCCAAGGTCATTTCAGAAGGAGAGGGAGGAGTAATGTGGCTCCTGGCCAAGATTCCCCTGCAGCCTGTGGTGATGACCATGGTGGAGCAGGTTGTCCCCCTGCAGCCCATGATGGTCCACGGAGGGGCAGAGATCCACCTGCAGCCTGGGGAGGACCCCACACCGGGGGAGGTGGATGCCTGAAGGAGGCTGCAGCCCATGGAGGGCCCACGCTGGGGCAGCTGTTCTGGAGGGACTGCACACCATGGAAGAGATGGCCCACGCCAGAGCAGTTTCACCAAGGACTGTGGCACGTGGGTGGGACCCCACACTGGAGCAGGGGAGGAATGTGAGGAGTTCTTCCCCCGATGATGAAGCAGCAATGTAAAAGAACATGTGATGAACTAACCGTAACCCCCATCCCCTCTTCCCCCCTGTGCCGCTTGGGGAGGAAGGTAGTAGAGATAATGTTAAGCTCAGGAAGAGGGAGGGGTGAGGGGAGGTTATCTTGTTCTCTGCCTCATTGTCCTGCTAGTTTTAGTAATAAATGAATAATTTTCCCCAAATTGAGTCTGTTTTGCTCATAATGGTGACTTTAAGGATTTCTCCCAGTCCTTATCTCAAACCTTGAGCCGTTTTTCTTATATTATCTCTCCCTATTCTTTTGGAGGGTGGGCGGAGTGAGAGAGAGACTGCGTAGTCTGGTCCTGATCGGGGCTGAACTACAACATGCACACAGTCGAAACATGACATATTTTGACCTACCGGTTTTGTTTTTGTCCTTCCTTAGCCCCTGTGACAAATAAGCCTCTCTCCTTCCTCCCCTTTATACCAGTTTTTAGTCTCTTGTATAGACTTTAGTTTTCCATCATTACTTACTAACATTTTCTGTGTCCTCCTAGCTTCTGGAAAAAAGTTGTTCCCATTACGTTTCCAGATTTGTACCCAGTGGTGCTCATCTCCTTTTTTCTGAGGTAAATTTCGTCATTTCCTGTCTGCCTATGATGTGTCGTCACATCTTCAGGGAGTCTGAGGTGTCAACAGTGCTTGTAGAGGAACGTATTCAACTACCTGGATTGTAACTATGCACTAAAACAATTTGAGTTTTAGTGCACCCCATAGCCAAATCCCTGGCAAAGTCATTAGTGATTACAGGTTTAAGTAGCATGCAAAGAGTTGTCAGAGTGATATATGAGTCTCTTTAACCTTCATAACATCTTAGACTTGGGTTCCTGAGACGTCACCTGCTTCCAGGTGGGGCACTGTGCATGAAGGGAGGTAGGAACTGATATTACTGGGGTCTTTGCAAAACTCTGGAATAGAGAGACTTCAGAGAGAGTTCTTAGAAGCAGACCTGTAAATGATTGAAGGTCTGTACAAAAATCATTATTACATTAGAGCCTCATAACATCTTCAATGATCTGAGTATAAAATTATATGTGTCAAAATGCTTGACCTCCATAGATTTTCCAATTTCTGCTAATATAGATATTAACAGATTAATATTCCTTTTTTTTTTTTTCCAGTGTGGAGAATTTAAAAGTTCATATCTAACCTTAACAATTTCTATGCAATCTTTTGCATGCTTTGTGATTTCAAATGAAACAGACTTTACCAGTTAGTTGAATTATAAATCAATATTAGACTTTATCCCAAGGACAGAACCTGACTTCTGTTTTGGTTTTTTTTTAACACAAAATCCCATCCTGGAGTCACAGTCAATCCACTGATTTTTCCACATTCTGGACACACAGATGTTGTGCTTAGTAATTTTCACAGAACATGTGTGTTTGATTTTGCCAGAGCTTGCCTGTTTGTAGAAATTTCCGTGACTTGGGGAAGTTGTAGTTCAGTCCAGTAGTTTTGATTTGTTAATTCATCCTAGTATTTAACAGACCTATGAATATTTTAAAAAATCCTACAGACAATGTTCTAATGCTTATACTAAGTTGCACAAGGTAAACTGAAATGATGCTGCAGTTATGATCAGAAACCATGTGGTAATGAAGCAAAAATAAGCAGCAAGATTTGCCTAGAGTATTAATAATAAACATAGTAATAAACTACCTTTTTCAGAATGGATCAATCAGATGCACAGCAAACCATATTAAGTAAATTCTGTCCATTTTCCAGCTAGTAAGCATAGTTTATTGAGCGTAGCAGATTTTCACTTGGGTTGAAGGGGTGTGCTGACAAGACTTGAATGTTTTTGGTCAGAATACCTCCTCTGGTTTTAAGTTTTAACAAAGCAAGATACCATCTAAATAATAGATGATGTTTTTGGTGTCCAGGGTACTGTTAGGTTAAGTATTATATATTGTCCAACTCTATGCTTTACTGTACCTATGCAGATGTTAAAAAGAATCAAATATTTGCAAACAAGCCTGGATCATGCCCTCGTAAAGGCAATCCAACTATATCCAGTTGGACTTTACCTTTCTTCCTGCCTTGCTCTCCTTTCTTGTATATGACAAACTACTCTTGTTCTGATGAGTCAGCACTGTGCTGGGTGCTACAGAACTTCCTTCAAGATTACCTTCTTGTCAGAAGTTGAGTGTGGGATATTTGGAAAGCAATGGACACATAGTGAACAATCCAGACACAATGGGACTGTTTCAGAGGCCTGTACAGGCAGTAGGCCCTTGATGTAGTAGATGGGAATATGAGCACGTGTATCAATGTACGCGAATGTAGCGAAGTGAGTTATGCGGATGGGAATATGGGTGAATGTATCGAAGTGAACAGGATCTGAGCACAATGGACAAAGCGAGTATACGTGCTGAGAAGCAACGGTACAATAGACAAAGGAAGAACTACGTGACTATATCCAGTATACATCTTTAACCAATCAAATTATGGCTTTAGGAGTACGGACAGCACATACTAACCAATCAATAAATGACTTGCTATGTCTATATAATCTGAGCTATCTAGGCAATAAAGTGGCATTTGCTTGATCACATTGGTTGTGTGCAGTGTCCGTGACTTCCGCGTCGTCAGTTGAGGACAGCGACTATTCTACTAGTAGTGTATAAGAAGCTGGCTTTTTCATTCCCACAGCAATTAGAAAACACTTCTATCATTTCAATGAGACTCTACAAACAAAGTTTCTTTATCAATTCATCTGATTGGAAAGAGCTCATCCAAGTCTCTCCATGCCACTAAAGCCCAGCTATCTGGATTTAGAAGAGGTTTAAGTGGAAGGCACTAGCAAAACCCGTTGCACTATAATGGCACAGAAAGTAAGTTGGGGAGTTTATTCATCACGGTTTTACCCCTTATTTCAGTCAATGAATAAGAAAAAAGGAGGTAAAGAGGTACTTCTAAAATAAGTTAATGTATCGGAAGTGCTAGATTCGCTTCCGTGTGTGCAATGGCAAGGAGACAAAAGCTAGGGCTCTCAGGCAGTTATTGAAGACAATTGGTAGCTGGCAGAGCACTTGCTGAAGTAGGGTGTGGAAAGCCTACTCTGTCATTTTGCAAGAAAATTTGCAGCAAAAAATAGAGAGATATATGCTAAATTCTTAACTAGCATCCCTTTCTTACGGAAACAACCCTTTCTCATGGATCAGCAACCTGATCTAGTCTAAGATGTCCCTGCTCCTTGCAGGGGGGTTGGACTAGATGACCCCTGAAGGTCTCTTCCAACTCTAACCATTCTATGATTCTCTGAAGCCATGGCTGTAGTTGTTGCAGTAGCATGATTAGAGTTAGAGAGAGGCCAAAAGGAAATATCTAAGACTCCATCTGATATATTATAAGAAGTGGGGGAAAAGAAGAAATTATCAAGGCTACAGTGTTCTGAAAACAGTTCTTAAAAATGGATTATATAAGAACTTTTAAATAAAGTTTGGGACGAGTCAGACTTTCTGTAAAGACATAGCAGTCCTCACCTTTTAAAGGAACAATTCTTTCTTCTTTTAAGGACAGTGGAGGCTGAAGTCCCAATTGCCTTGGTGTTGTAGGTGAGAACAATATAACAATTATGAAGGTCAGGTGTCCTTGGAGACGGAGATGGAAATTCACCCTGCCAACCAGGATACACACCCTGCTCAAGGACAATAGTATATTCATAGACTTGTCAAGTGTATATTGTGTGTAGGTGATTTATGGTCTGTTAAACAAGCCTACACTGGACTCTAACCAAAACTCATGTCCTGAACTGTCTTTAAGTGATTTTAATGCTAAAAATCACACCCCCTTATGGATAATGAGTATGCTGATGAAGAGGACCTCCCTAAATGTTTAAAACGTTAACTTATGTAATCATGGGCAGTGGGAACAGTATGGGTAACCAATCAGTTATTGCATTCTGATTTCTTCCTTGTTATTATTTTGTATAAAAGACCCCTTGTGTTTCTAAGAGGTGTGCTGTCTGTGTTAGATACCTAGCACTTGATTCTGCAGAATCAAAATAAATAATCAAAATCAATATCTCGACTCAGTGTGTTGATTGGCTATTGCACGTCAGGTAAATGAACCTTGGTTTTGGGACAACATTGGGGTTGTCGAAGAGGTTCAGTTGCAGACAGTTCATCGGCATCCTTCATTAGGCATTGCCTGCTCTATGTATGCCAATGAAGGCCGAATGGTAGACTACAAATGAAAGGTATCCCTTGCAGAATGATTTCATCTAATCAGCCTCAACAATTTTCAAATATGCTCCACTTTGTATTTAATAAACTAATCAATATTCTGTTTTTATTACACGTTATTTTTCCGTCATCAATGAAGTGTTTTTCTTTTTAATGTGTAAAGTGTATGCATTATGTATTTCCCCCCAAATAAAATCTTTTGAATACAGCAGTATATTTATCCATACCTTTCACAATGTAATTATTTTGAAAATAATCTTTAATGTCCCTTTAAAACAAATTTGAGATTTGCATACACAATCAAGCATCTCTGTGAGGGATCTGAATGAAACATATTGGTAGACATGTGTGTTTGTTGGAAATTGTATACTTACTTTTAATTGTAAGAGGGAACCTATGTAATAAAAAACATTGTGTATCTGGTTAGATTATAAGATAAATAACATAAGTGAAACTAACCACAGTACAGTAGATACAGTAGATGCAAAGTAGATACAGTAGATAAAAATATACAATAGATATATCTTTGAAATGTCCCCCTCATTCCCATGTGAGGAATGCCTTGTCCTTTTGGATCTTTCTTTTATGCTTTTTTTTTTGCCTGTGGAAGACGCTAGGCTTTATTACCTAGCTCTTGTTTCAGGAAGGCCCAAATGCTGAACCATAGTCAGTCAGAGCTTTACCCAATGAGATTCTCCTGAGATACAGCTTTCATTGGATATGTGAATGTATTATTATTTTTCTGGAATATTTTCCTGGTTTAAAACCATTAAAATTGAAAATTTTGTTACTATTCCACAGGAGGCACTCATGGCTACTTTGAGTTACACATTATTTATACCTCTTCTTTCTTCTTTGGTGGCTTAGCCAAACAGTATCTCTATATGTCTCTAGTTAGACTGGAAGTTAGAGTGTGAGAAATTGAAATGGGAGAATGTGACAGCCATAGAGAGTGTCTAATCTAAATAGACAAAACATAGAAACACTCAAAAGGCAAAATAACATGGATAAATTAACTGAGCTGAAAAATAGTGAAGGACATTAGTCAGTAAAACCCAAAGCTTCTGACTTAAATATATTACTTACAGTACTACCCTGCTCTAACATGCATAACTCTTGCCAAGGTTAACTCCCCAGTGCATAATTTCCCAAATCCAAAACTCATCCACTTAAATATCTCTGAATGTGCTGCTTGAGTTTCCACTTTTCTCTTGACCTGTTTGTTATTTTCTAGATATAGGTTAAACTTCAACATATATACAAAAGAGAGTGGGAGTTAAGATGTTGTTATGCCTGACCTTTAGAGTGGAAAGGCCGTTGTCTTTGGTGAATGTCCCTATTTTGGAAAAAAATATGATATGCTCAGAAAGACACTCTTTCTATTGAGTGAATATGTAAACTGTAAACTGTGTTTGAATGTGGTATCCTGCTATTGCATGATTGCTCAGTTCTTTTGCTCGTGCAGTGGTATGTTCAGTTGAAATGGCATCTGACATGCAGAATGACTAGTATCTTGAGAAAGCTATGCCAGATTTTCATTTTCATTTTCGCTGTTTCTAAATGATATTTTTGTGAAGGATTGTTTTAGACAAGGTGCACAACTGACACACTATAGCCTTTGCCTTGGCCTGACCAAACGTTCTTGAACCTGTTCAATTTAGACTGATAGGTTTTTTTTTCTTCCTTAAGCAATAAAGAACTATTCATTCAGTGTACCTGGTAATTTTTAATTCAAATGTGCTTCTAGTTTAAGAAATCAGAAGAATCTTAATAAAAGTATTAAGTCTTGTCGCAAGACAAGCATTCTTAGTAAAAAAAGTAAAGACAAAGTCTTCCTGCTACAACTGTCATTCCTTTCAGTAGTTTAAGCTAGAAGGTGATTCAGAAGATAAGCCAAAATTTCTATGGAAATTGGAAAAAAAAACAACCAGAAGATTTTGCTTTTATTTTTAAGCCAGTTGTAGCCAGCAGATTCCCAAATGAGTGCAATGAACTCAAAATAGAAAAAAAAAAGTGAAAGAGAGAACAAAGTATGGAATATGAATGGAATAAAACAAAATGATAGAAGGAGAGAAGAGTGAAGAGACATGAGACGAGCAAAGTACTAAGCAGAAATAAGGGCAAGTAACAGCAACAGTTACCCTTGTAGAAAACAGAACAGCAATTCAGCAATGAGAAAGACATTTCTCTCTGGTATTTCTTGACAATTAAATTCTGGAAAGTGAGAAGATTGCGGTGAAGGTACTGGATTAGAAAAACACCAAAATACATTGAGAAAGGAATGTATGTACTGTTATTGCCTGTGTTTACTGTAGACCCTTGCTGATGCTTTTCTGTTTAGTATCCCAACATTACACAACAGAAAGGTGACCAGAAATGTTATCAGGTGAAAAAAGAGGGAAGGAAAGTACAAAGTAATTATTTTAGGAAGTGATGGAAAAGTTATTTTGTATGTTTCAGCGTAGAACATAGGCGTAGAACACCAGGCCTTGCTGGTGACCCCCTTCTGCCTTTTTCTGGTCTCTGAATGGAGACTTGACTCTTTTGCTTTTCAGATGTCCCAGATCAAGATATTGCCCATATACAGGCAACCATAGGAGATAAAACTGTCTCAGCTTGTTTAAGAAAAATGTTAAAGGGAATATTGATACATGGCATATGTCTTGGGGAATGATTAATCTCCTCAGAATTGTTTTTGTGGAAGCATAAATTATTTTCCTATCCTTCTCATGTAACAGGCAGTTGCACATGGATCTGGGTGGAAATTCCACAGCTTAGTTCACACATCATCTAAGCAAAAAATTACTTGAAGTTAATACAAGGGATGAACAAAAAATGGTTTTCTCACCCAGTTTTTTGTTAAACTGTTGCACTAGGTAACATTTTTCAGAAAGTCTTCAAAATATATTTTATTTCTGACTGATCAGTCACAAATATAGCAAAACAATTATGTTATAGTAATCAGACTACTTTTTTGTTGTTGTTGCTGTTTTTGTGTTTTGTAAAGGTGAAGAGAAATACTGGATGATCTTAAACGAAGGGTAATAACAATTCCTTCCAGGTCACTAAGATCTTTCACCCTGGCATATATCTACCTCTACAAGATAGCAGTTTAAACAGACTGTCTGGTAAAGCCAATTTAAAATGAGATATACACCAATTACAAGAGAAATACCTTCACCTTTGTGGGCAAAATGTTCTCATAAATAACATTCATTACAGATTAATGTTCCATAAAATTCCCAATCTTTCATGAAAGAGGAAAGGAGGAAGATATAAAATATTTTATTCTGGAATTTAAAAAAATAGTTTAGTCAAATAAACTTTTGCATATTTGTTCTGTCAGGAGAAAAAATAATTATATGTTGATCTGAAAGTTTTTTTTCTGTATTTCTGTTTTGCCAACCAGCTGAAATAGTATTTTGCTGCCTTTCCAAAGATGTTAGTTTGTTTACATTTTGTCCCAGTCTTAATTTCTTCTAACTGTGAAATGAGGTAAATTAAAATGTCAGCAATTTATGAAATAACTTTGTGATGGAAGTCTCTCTTTTTACTTTAAGGCATGTGAAGTAAATAAGCAACAGAGCACATAATGGTAATTGCCACAGCAGCATTGTATCATATGCTCTGCACATTAGAAAATGACTCTACACTAACGAGTCTCAGCCTTGTTATTTTATTCATTATGTTACATATGCTGAATGCAAATATATTCAGTTTAATTGGCTCTAGTGGCTTTTCTGTGTTTTCTCCATAATTCTAGCAATTTACACTCTATTAAATAACAGTATAGCATCACTATTCTCTTCAGAATTGTTTCTACTTTGGTGTACTCAGGTTATAATCCCTTTTTTAAAGAACTGTAATTATTCTACACTCAGCCACATAATACTGCAGCTACGTACTTGTTTATGCTTGTTTCCAAATGATCCAAGTAATTGCACTGACTGATTCCTTGCCCGGTTGGTCATCATCAACAGATATAACATCTGAATGTCTATTCTGTCTCTGTTGTTTTAAACATGCACGTTAAAGATCAGATCGATCCTCATAGTAATACAATAGCAAACAATATGGCTTCTAAAGATAAATCATGCCTAAATAATAATCCAGTAAAGAAAAAAACCTACTAAACATTTTGTAATATTACAGAATGCAGCAAAGCACACGGAACTCAATGTACTTGTTTCATAAAATGCCAAATTTTTGTATTACATAATAAATATCAGTTGACTATCTGCTTGTATTTGTAGATGATAAAATACAGCAAGCAAAACAAAGCCATGGAGACAGAAGTTCTAAGTATTGATACTTCTTATTTTAAATTTTTTTATCCCTTCTGGTGGATAGTTTTGATCAATCTTCATTTTAGGCAGAAGTAACAGCAGAGAATGCAAGGGAAGCACCTCTCAAAAAAACATATACTATAGAGCAGTTAGAGGACCATTTTGGAAGAATATTTAGTTCAGAAGGTTTTCCTCTAGACAAGTTTCAATGGATGGTATATGAAACAATTGATCTTATTTTGCATGTTGTTTTTAATATTTCATGTGAATTGCTTTCAGAATAATAACAGAGAGGCTACGGTGTCCATGTGAGCAGAGTGTGTGTATCACTCATGGCAGGTAATCATAGTATTGGGACCTTGAAACACCTTTTCAAGTTCTTTGTGTTTCTCTGCAGAGTAAGGGGTGGGCAAACAAGGCAGCATACACAGGAATTAAGTTCAGTAAGCTATACTCTCCACTGTTCTGGACCCTGTAGTTGTTCTAAACAGATGTATTGCTAAGTCATGCTGATAGTAGCTTTTACAAATGCATTTTGCATGTTCTGACTTTGTATTGACTGCATAGCCTCTCAAGGCAGCCTGTTCCACTGCTTCACTGTCTTCGTGGTGAAAAGATTTGTCATGGAGATTAAAAATGTGTGTATCTTGATGCACTAAAAAACCCCACATGATTGAAAAAGCTAGAGACCTCTGTTTTGGTGCATGCAAGTTAAGCTTTCTCATCGTCTCCATAATGTTTCTGGATGGTCCTGGCCAGGGAAACTGGCCTAACGGATTCAAATCAAGTCACCATTGTTGTAATTTAATCCCAGTCAGCAATCAAATACCACACAGCAGCTCCCTTCCCCTCCCCCTCCCCGGGAGATGAGGGAGAGAATTGGGAAGAAAAGAAAACTCATAGGTGGAGATAAAGACAGTTTAGTAGGATAGCAGAGGAAAGGATAATAAAATATATATATATTAAAATAATGATAATAATAGTAGGAATAATAAAATATACAAAACAAATCATGCACAATTTCTTACCACTTGACAATCTCATGACCGATACATCCTGTCCTGAGCAACAAAAAACTTGAAAATGATCCCAGAGTGATTCTGAACAGCAAGAGAAAAACCAAGCTGGCTCTCCAGCCCACTCCCACTTATATACTGAGTGTGACGTTTCTGGCATGGAATACTCTCTTTGGCCAGTTTGGGTTTACTATATTGACTATATCCCTCCCAGCTTCCTGCACCTGCAAATTAGCAAAATCTGGGAAGCTGTAAACTGTCCTTGGTCTCTTTAGCAACAACTCATAACATCAGTGTGTTTATTAACATTCTTCACATCTCAAATCCCATACTAAATTGAAACCACAGCAGCTACTGAGAAGAAAGTCATCTCCATCCCAGCCGAAACCAGGGCAACATTTTAATGCCTGTACCCTACAAATGCAAAGAATGAGATCGTTAATCACAGATTTACAAAAATGAAGAATGTGAAAATCCTGGAACTTTCCCACACCTTCTGTATAATCTATACTTTTTAATTTCCAGTGGTCTGAAATAAGACTGAAATTTGTATGAATAATGCTTTGGAAGCACCACAGATCATGGAAGAGATTTGGATTTAATGTCTAATCTATGAAGAGAGCTAGTTAGCATCTTCAGTACTGGTGAAAAACAGGTACTTTCAAAGCTAGCACCTACTTTCTGTCACTGTTCTGCACCCAAGACCAGCGCAAGGCATCAGTGGTAACCTTACTGGACCATCAGAATATATTTATAGCAGATGAGATTAGTAGTTTGCTGTATCTGGTATTGTTGCTTTAGTATGTTAAAGTGCTCAGTAGCTTTGGTTTCTTCCAAACATACTGTTTTAAGTGTGCGCTAAGACAAGTAATTAACAGTAACTAATACTTAAACATCAGTATCTTTCTTTATATATGTAAACCTTCATTTACATTCAAAGATTTCATTCTTCACAAACAGTTTTGGAACTGAGTCATGATGCATATAAAGCAGAGAGCTGCTTTGACTCTAAGCATTGCATGAAAAGGAAGTGATCCGGTAGCTTCCAGGAATTGGACACTGTGCTAGCTGTTACAGCGACATTCCCAGTTAGACCAGTTGTCCACAAGATGGTGTACTAACACTAACAACTGCCATTCATTTTTTCAGGCAAATTTTTTTCTAAACTGGGGGAATGAGAAAGAAACCTTTCTATTATCTGTGGAAAAAAATATTTCTCATGCTCAAATTTGCACCAATATCTTCTGGAAAATATATTGCTCATGTCTCTCATGAAATGTTACTGTCACATCCATCCATCTATTTATGTAGCTGTTTGTTGACTTCCAATAGCTACAGTAAATATTATAAATGTCTTTTAAATCCTGGATCGCTTGCTTGTCTACTCAAAGATGATTAATGGCTCAGAGTGCCATAAAGAAACTCCGTTTTGTAGCTGGTACCAAGAGCCTTAGGCAGTGAAGACAAGATAGCCTATCGTATCTTATTCCTGATATAGGACGTACCAGCATATGACAGTGACAAAGCCAGTCATATCCTGGATCTTGTAGTAATCCACTGGTGTTTCCTACAGCAGCATGTGACAGCCCCAGACAGTCAGTTTTCTGTTCTTTTCTTACATTGGAGTTTGTTCAGATCATAGGGCTGTGTCTGAGATTTCTTACTTCCTGCAAATAAAGATACCATATTTGATATAATTATTACTGAGGAGATCTTCAGAATGTTGGATTTTAAGTTAATGGAAGCATCATTCTGACAAGGAAGCCTAAATGGATGGACCTGTATTTTTATAAATGTTTTTTAACTTGACATCTTTAAACATGCTAAATATATATGGAAAAATATACATGCATAAAAACCTGGACCTTCAAAAGAAATGTATGAAGTGTAAGTCATTATTTATTCTTATTTGTGCTGTAGGTGGTTCATCAGACTATGTTTATAATCTAACACAAAAATAAATGTATTCAGAAAAATTAGACCCTGATCTAGTAAAACAATTTTAATAATGTTTAGTTTTCAGAACTCAATACTGTGCATAGCATTAAACTAGGTTTAGAACATTTAGTGGTTTAAGACCTTAGAGCTCTTATAAACAATTTACATTTTCACCTCTTCACTAGTTTTGACAAAATCATGGAGCCTTAGAGTCTAATTCAGAGAAGAACATTTTTAGTGGTGGTGTTTGCTTTTAAAAGTGACTGTCAACTATTTCAATATTTGAACAACAGGAAATGGAAAATGTTGTCCAATTTTGTACTATTTAATCCCTTGCTACACCAGTATTTTACACAATAGTGACAAAAAAATAATTTTCTGTGCGTCAAATTTTACTAAGTTTAGACTATCTCTCTTCTTAGCTCTGGTGCAAATGTGTACTTTCTGTTGGTGAAATGAACCAGAAATATTGTGCTTGGTGTTATGCAGCCATCATCCTTCAAAGGTGACTGAAGTTGAGCAAATCAGTTGGCCATAAGTCAAGAGAGACTATAGGAATCCCTGAGAAAGAGTCTACTTCTGTAACTGAGTGGCTGCAGACCACCCTGCAGCTGTGGTATTACTGCATCCAGTAATGTGAACATGTGGATCTGGTGCTGGCTGATGTCCAGAGTGAAGCAGAAGCCTTTCTTCCAAACTACCACCTAAGTGCTAGGAACCTGCATTATTATCAAAGCAGTATTATCCGAGAGAGTTGTGTGGAAAAGTTTGTAACTCTTAGAGTTGCTCTATAAAGGCAGTGAATCACATAAGTTCCTGAAGGTGGCTATTTCTGGATGAAGATATTTATGAGGTTAATCAAGGATGTCTCAATAAAGATAGCTATCTTCTTACAAATCATTTATATGGCATTGTAAATGTATGGTGTTGAAGAGTAGGAGTTCAAAGCTGTGTAAGTAAGCGCCCTCTCTGGTGGATTTCCAAACTAGATGTGCAAGTGAAAGATGCTACAGCAAGCGAATCTCAGAGCAGATTATCCATATGTTTTTCTCTCCACTTATAATACTGGTTCCCATTTATAAAGGCCAATGATTTGACTATTGCTGGCAATACTTCAGTTTGGTACTGTTTTTTATGATGGTGGAAATGAACGTAAAGCCCTGCTGTCAAAAACCTTTTGTTCTTTTTCTAGTAATTTAATGCTTTAGGAATACCATTTCCTTTAAGATTTAACCATCAACTATGTGTCCAGTTACATGTTTCTAAAAACACACTGATGGATTGCCTTTTTATTTAACTATATAGCAGTAGCAGTCAGGAAAAAAAACCAAACAAACTATTTTCTAAGCTGAGAAATACATGTCCTCATTAAACTTGATATTAATTCTGTATTCTGTGTTTGTAAGCAAAATTATAAAGAAAAATTCACTTACGCCTATCAAAGCTGGCCTGAAAAGGGAGAATGCAGATCTGAATGTCAGTGTTCTTAATTGGATATAATCAAATACACAAGGAATTTATCTGTAAATCATCCAGGTGTGACAAACATACAGGCCAGAGAATTTTATTTCATGTCTAAAGAAGTACATCTCTTTCTGGAGATGTATCAGGACATAGATATCTGGGTGACAGAGTGAACTGTTCAGTTGTCCTTTTTATTTCTAAGCTGGATTAATATTTTTAAATTCAGAATTCAAAATTCTATTACAAATTCAGAATTGTGTTCTTCTGTGACCGAGATGTGAGATTTTTGCCATGCTTCTGCAGTCTTTCAGTCAAGGAAGAACCTAACTTCACACAAATAAAGCTATACATTAGAAATCAAGCTCCATATTCATGTGCTTTCTGGATTTCCTATGATTGAGACTTTGGTAAAAACTCTGAAGGTAATAAAAATATCTTAAATTTTTTTTTGCTGGATAAGTCAACTTAGATTAATTGTACAACAACGAATTGGTATTGACATGGCACAAGTCATCAGATATAGCTGTCTGATTTAAAAAATGTTACGGGTAGCACAGTAAGTTTAACCAAGCAACTATATAGGCTTTGGGTGGGGAAAATTTGTGGTATTGAAAAGCTGTTAGACCTATGTAGCTATGGCTGGTAGCTTTACCTGCACAAACTGAATAATGCAAGACAGACTTCTTTCTTATCTCTAAAGTGGTCTGAACAGCAGGAGTTCTCTTAAATTTTCCTGTGGTTTATAATTCCTTTAACATAGTAGTAGCAGCTATGGGCAATCCATGAAAAACGGAAGACAAAGCTGTAATGAAAATTGAGAGCACATTAACCTAGAGCATTCACAATTTAGAAAACAGTTACACACTAAAAATATTTTTAAAATTGTTAAAAACTGTTATTTGTATATTTTTTTCTTACTTTTCTTGCATGGTTAAGCAGGGTTGTTACTTACATTTTAATTATTATTTAAAATGGGAGCTGTTTTTCATCTTTTACTGAGATCATTTGCTGATCTTCTGCTGATCTCTTCTCCCTGGTATCCAGTGACAGTACACATGGGAATGTTCAAAGCTGCACCAGGGGAGGTTTAGACAGCGTATTAGGAAGCATTTCTTTACTGAGGGTGGTCAAACAATGACCAGTGGCTTCTGAGAGAGGTCAATCCTCTAGGCCTGTCAGTGTTTAAGAGGCATTTTGACAATGCACTTAATAACATGCTGTAACTTTTGGTCAGCCCTGAAAGGGTCAGACAGTTGGACTAGGTGATCATTGTAGGTCCCTTCCAACTGAAACTATTCTATTCTATTCTATTCTATTCTATTCTATTCTATTCTAGTAATGCTTATCATTTATGTCCTTGGTTTTACTGGAATGATTCCTCGTGTTCATAGGAAAAAAAAATGAGTACTTTTGGGGGTAAAAATTGTCAGAATTCCAAAATATAGCTGCATAAATTGTATGAATTCTTTAATCTGCATACTATACCAATTTTCTGTTCTTCAATAATATGTCTTGAAAATGGCTTCTTGACATTTAAGCATTTTCTATTGACTTTAGAAGGAGTAAGCCAAATACTTTTCCTTCAATAGATCAGTCAGATGCAGTTCCTGTTCTGAAACAAATCCAGCTAGAAGGCTAAGCTCCAAATTTCTCTATATGAATACTAAAAGAAAAAAAAAAACAAACAACCAAAACCAAATGAGGAGAGAAGCATGGAAGCATACATGATGACAACATTACATGGATGGAAAGTGTCTCGGGAAAATATTAGAAGCTGTAATTGTTGTGATTTCATTGAACTCAAATATCATTACCTCATTTACATCTCTTTTGATCAGAGACTTTAACAATGCCTGCATTAGAAGAGATGCCTTGTCTGAGACTGCACTTTAAAAAAAGAGGGAAAATGAGCTTTGAATCAGTGCCTTGCCTCTGGGACGAGCTGTTGCTATAGTACTGCACTGTACATGTCTTTCCTGCTGATTGCTCTAACAGTAATTCTGAGTCAACTACACAGTGAGTACTGATTTTATTGTGAGAAAGGAGATGTAAAGATATAAACATGTAGTGCGCAATATGCCTAGGTTGGCAATAGTTAACTGCTCTGGTGACCGAAGGGCTCCTTTCCTGCTAAAGCTGGAAATTAAAAAAAAATCAGACTTCTACAGGAAAAAGGAACATCGTCTGGAGTTTCCTCCTGAAATACCTTTAATGGCTTTTATTCCTTTCTCATTTTTCTTTTATTAGAATTTGCTGACTACCTATCCATCCCATTAAATAATACTACTGATTTACAGCTACTGCTTCTACTTTTTACCACACAGGGACTTGCAAAAATAAACAATGACATGGCAATTGATGAATTTACTACTCATGTCTCTGGTAAAGCAGAAATGAACTGAAACATTATCAAAGAAACAAAAATGATAGTAGCTTATTTCTAAAATAGGCAAGCTAATTTTAAAAGATTTCTTTAATATGTAGCCTTCATTAGTATCTTAGAAACTAATGCTGTCAGTATTTGGGGCTGTTCAATTTTGCATATTGTGACAATCATCCAAATTCAAGCACTAAACAAAAAGATTTTCAGTTTGGTGTTTAAATTTTGTAGCTCAGATACATGGTTAATAATTCCTGAAATCTTGTCTGTCTGCTCAGTCGTGTTGAATCTGCTTGTATACTCCAAACATTTCAGTGAAATCTCATATATCTTCTTTCAAGATATTTAATGCACCTTGCTTTTAAAATTTCTATATATGTAGTTTGCTTTCACTTTTTTTTCTTTACACTAGAGGACCTATAAATGCAAATATCTGGTAATAAAATGTCTTAAATAGAAGATAGTACATTTATGTTTTACCTTCTCATAATATTTACTTCAGGGAAGATTATTTATACTTATCTCATCAGTACTATTGAACAGACCATAAAGAAATCACAGAGTCAGTGTTTGGTATATGAGTTTGTAAGAATGACAAATCACCTACCCTGATTGCTTGTGCCTCTCAGGCTATGTGCTGGTCAAATCTTAGAGCGCAGCCTCCCCCTGCCCCAGAGCTTGGCTTACAGTGCTCATGGCCAACCCTGCTGGGGTGCAGGCCCATGGTCTTGGGGCAGCCTGCTGGGAAAGAGCTGGGGTGAAAAAAACTGTGAGGAACCTCCCTGGGGCCTCCCTGCCTTCACTCAGAAGATGCACTTCAGCTCAGGCCCTCATCCTTTGCTACTTCTTCCCAGCCTTGCGCCTTGCTGACCCGGACCCGCTGGCTTGGCTTCCTGGCTTGGCCTTGGACCTTCTCCTTGGCTGGTGGTGGTGTGGTAGTCACAGCTCCCTTGGCTGTCCCTGTCATTGTCATGGCCTCACAGTGCTCTCCTCCTTGGAGTGCAGTGGGCCTATGCCCTTTTTGGTGAGGGCACAGTTGTCCTGACCTCACTGACACCCTTGGCTCCAGCTCCTGCCTGCCAAGCAGCTTGTCCCACTGGTCCCTCTTGGGTCTTCCCATGCAAGGTGGAACTACCCTGGTTTGTTTTCCAGAGCCCGTTCATTGCTGCAACAGACAGTTCTGCAACTTATGTGCAAGCTGGAAAGGTCAGGAATCCATTAAAAATGGCACATCTCAGATCTAATTTTCCTTATTTCTCTTTTATTGGAAATTTCTCTTACCCCTTCATCCTATGGTAGAATACATGCATTTATTCCTTTGAAAAAAAAAGATCTAATTTGAAAGCTCCTTGAATCTCTAGAGTTACATGTACTTGCTTGACTTTGAAATGTTAGTATAAATTTTGAGAAATAAGTTGTTAAAAACATTGATTCTGTGTGATCTATCACAAGCAGATTAGTTGCTTCTCCAAGGGGCTGTTGCTCTTTCAAGTGAACTTCAGAAGCTCAGATTAACAATAGGATCCTAAGGAAAGTACTCAAAAGCTGAAGTTGCTGTGTTTTGGGTTTTTTTTCCTCCCAGTTGCTTAAGGCTGTACATATTCCCCCTTTGTCAGAACAAATGTACAGTATTGTGAAAAATCTGTACATTCTTCAGAGCTGTAAGTTATAAAGAACTTTTTTGCTTTGTGTTGGTAGAGCTGCAGCTTCCCTGCATGCCTTTAGAAGAAGAAAAAGTCTTGTCATTTATTAGTCACAGAAATTTTTTTCTAACTGAAGGCTACAGACATGCTTCTTTCTGTGTAAGAAGCAGATTTTCTTCTAGTAGGTTAAGGCTGGAAAGCAAGAAACAAGCTGCACTCTAAAGTTTTTTTGTACTGCACTTTATTATTAAAGAAACTACTAACTTTTTTTTTTTATTTCCTCTTTTATTTGTACTAAGTGCCTATAATGTATTCCCAACTGGTTTTTATCTTCAAAACTTTAAAGTAAATCTCATCTAAATGGGTTTTGTATCTATTGCCTCTGTGTCATAAACTATGTCCACGAAGATAGCTGTGTAATAAAAAGGGTGCAATTCATAGATCATTGCTTTCTTGAATGAAAATAATAAACATGGAAGTCCAATAACCTTTATAATCATTGTCGTTACCTTTAGGCATTAATATATTTCTCTTAGAAATTTGCATTTTGTTTAAAAGATTTTAGTGTTATTATCATTCATTTAATTAACAGCCTTAAGTCAAGATTTTTTTTTCATCTGGGGTCTGATTCTGTGAAGGATTGAGCGCCTCTTATTTCCTCAAATTATATTTGTAGCAGCAGGTAGTCTTTATGAATGCAGATTGGGAATAAATGTTCTGAAAAATTTACCTTGGCTGTACAACATTCTGATCATTCAGGAGTGCTGGAGCATCTACATGTGGGAAATACTTTTTTATTGTGGTGATCGGTCCCCAGTGCTCTGCGAAATCTGGCAACTTGATCATTTCAGAAAGTTGCCACTAAACCCAAGCTCCTTCTGCTTGTTGTTCTCATGTATATAAATATTTATAATGACTGACTTCCCTAGAGATAGAAAACAGTAACAATAAGTAATGTAAAATCTGTCAGTTACTTCAGTCGCTTTAAAACCCACAAACTCAGTGCTGAATAGAGTTTATAAACTGTGGTCACTATGTTCACATAATATTATGGATAAAGAACAAAAATTCTGCCATGGTGTTTTTAAAAATACAGTGATCAGAAAGATACACTGCTTAGAGCTCTTGGCCAATGATTGTTGCACATACCAGCAGCAGGGGAGAGAGCTAGTTTGAATTAATGTGTAAGCCAGAGAGCAAACAAATTTGCACATACTCACATGCAAAGAGATTGTTGCCTATGGAAGAATGCCACTATGGGATCTTCTCTACAAAACAGAAAATCACGAATGTTTTGCTCTACGGTGCAGAAAAATATCTGCTGCTGAGGAGATGAGAGAGAAGGGCTAAAAAGAGTGAATTCCTAGCAATGTCTGTTACTGTGGAAACAAATGAGCAGTTGGAAGATACAGAATCAGAAGACAAATGCTGAAGGCCATGGAAAAGTTGGAGAAGCCTCAAAAAGGAAAAGGAGAAAAGAGAAGACCAGTGTAATAAGTCAGGGGTGAATTTATGAAGTAAACTAGCATGGATTTTTTTTTTTCAGAGTAAGACTAGAGAATATTGCTTTTACTACTTGAGAGAACATCAAGCATCTGATTAATGTACTTTCTCTCCTTGTGCTATGCAATACGATTTTCAAAACAAAGACTTACATGTATGTAACCATTGTGTTCTAAAACCTACTGAAGTCAATGAAGCTTCTCTCATCTCATTACCTTGATTACTGTTTTTATTCAAGAACTGCAAAGCTCCTTGGTAAACTATGCTTTTAATTAGAAAACATAAGTCATCTAATGAGAGAACAGAAATGCAATCTTGTGATGTACTGGGCATATGCAATAAGCATAATGCATATAAGTGGTGTTCCTTTTGTCAATGATCCACAAACTATAGCTTGTTTCTCAGATAATTGTAAGTTAAAATGATGGATATTATTATATTATTATGATGTTAATAGGGAAAAAGGGCAATATGTTGTAAGTTATAAATAATTAATGTGACTCTGCCTGAAGAAGCTTTCAGAGAGCTTCAGAAGCTTTCTGTTTCTGCCAAAACAGAAATTTTATCCATTAAAAAAATTATGAAGTACAATTAAATGAAACAGCTCTTTTAAGAATTAAGTTATTTGAACATTCAGGTTTAGGATAGTGAAATAAATGGATATCATGAAGTAAATTATCTAAGTTAAGATTTTAGTACTCTATTAAGTGCTTTTGGAAAGAGGCTAATATACCTCAGAAGAAAATCAGGTATTTTAGATTAAATTTCAGCTTTATAAGCCTCCAAACCTCAGTTCTAAATCTAAATTTTGTCTTACACAATAGATGCATCTTAGAAGCAGGGGATGATAAGTAGCTCAGAGGCACTGCAAGTAGAATACCTGCTTCCTGCTTCTACCCTCCAGCATCAGCAGAGAAATATGCTGTTACCTTCAGGCTGTTTTCATGTTTTGCTCTATCCATTTTATATGAATGCATTTTGTCCTGGACTTCTTTTGAAACTATAATACAGACCTTTACATTATACACACATCTTGTGCCTTTCATTGCACAATTCGTATGCTGTTCCGTGTCCTGTGGTGACTGGCTACTGCAGGCCTCGCTGGCGGTACAGAGAACTGTGACTGAGTGCGCAGGTTTGGAAACCTGGTTTTGCTTTCTTGCTCTTTTTAGGGTAGTAACAGTTGTCGAATACACTTCAATGGTATCTTAAAATGGGAAATCAAAGCAGTCAAAGATATTATGAGGCAGTTGAGCCGTTTGTACATCTCTGAAAATGTTGAATGTGTACAATTTCCATTACTTTTAATTGCTGTAGAAAATACTCAGGGACTTTAAAAGCAAGACCTTTGGCAAAAAAACCAACAGTCTGATATCCCCTGGTATCTGTTGTCCTCTCCTTTAATTTATCTCCTTTAACTCATGCTCCCTATGTACTGTCCTGAAACTTTGCTGCTTTCTTTATAAAGTTTCTTCAGTGCATTTGAAGCTGTAAAACCTAGATGTCAAGGGCAAATAACTCAGTAAGTAGGATTTAAATTCTGCAGTTCTTCAGCTTCCTCTGTGGTGTCACATGGTAATTATAGTAAATTGCAATAATTAAGCATTTGTAGGCTTTGTAATGGAGACTTACAAAACTAAACAAATTCAAAGTCCTCCACAAATACTTCCTCAATTTTAAAATATATTGTTCTTAAACTGTATGAGCATGCAAATAGCATAAACCAGATATCTATAGTTTCTTGTGCTGTTTGTTTAATAGCCATCTCAGAATCCTGTGAAATTTGCCTTTCTTCAGTGTCAGGTGACTTAATGTAATACCAGAAACAACTTGGTTTTGTCAAATTGATAACAATGTTTATATAATTTTATTTATTTTGTTGGGGTTTATATGACAATAAAATATTCTCTTTTCAGTGCAATTCTGTATGCTCAAAATTTCTTAGAAACACCAGACTAAGAAAAAGAAGTACTGTATACCATGCAAACATACAAATCTTAATTCTAACTTGGAGATGCTCTTGGGGTTTTTCCAGTTCGTCAGCCAGTCTTAAGTCAGTGAAGCATGTTATTTCCTCTTTTGTATTCTTGGCACATACTAAGGTGAAAGATTGTTTTTCTCCCTTTTTGAATAAATAGGAAAACACTATGAGGACCAGGTGAACAGATTATAGAATCTACAATAAGGATTTATGTCTGTCTCTGGGAACAGCAATAACATCACATTCTAAACAAATCTCCTTTTTTGACTCCCTTTTCCACAATCAGATTTCTACATTATGCAATCCAGGAAAAGGAAAGCTTTGAATTAGCCATTGAGGTGCATAAAGATAGGAGATGGAAAAAGCCTAGCAAGTGGAAAACAACAACAAAAAAAGGCTACAGTAAGAACTAACCACCAGTTTACTCCTATTTAGGAAGATAATCACAAGACAGATGTCAACAGTCCCAGCCTGTCTCCATCTGATTTTATTCAATGAAACATTTGCAAAACTGTCACCTGAATTTGAAATAAAACAAATGATTGTGGGTAGGAGAGATGTTCATGATGCAGTAGATTTCAGTGATGGTATTTATTAGTCCAAGAAACCAGCAATTAACTTGAATATTTTGTCTCCTTGTTTTTATTTTGTGAAATCTAAAGCAAACAAACAAAAATATTACATGAGATTTATGATATCAAATATATTAAGCAAAAAAAAAAAAAGGCAAGCAAACTCTTAAGGCAACCAGTTGTTCTGACACTTCTAATCAACATAAAAATATATTAAAAAGTTCTGGAAAGCAGTGAAAAGAAAGTGGTGATGCAGAGAAAGAGAATGATGATAACAAAGGGAGGAGGAGTATGGATGTTGAATGAGGCTCTAGGAAGAAAATCTGATGCCAATTAATAATGCAATTGGCTGTGCCAGGATTCTACTTTCTCCCCTAGGCTGATATGAAGGATTGCAAATCTTTGTCTTTCTCTGGAGCGTGCAACGTTTTAAGAAATGTAAAAGGCATCTTAATCCTGACTTGTGCCTGAATTCAACACAGAGAATGTCTACAGGATTAGAAAATATTTTTGCAAGATTATAACGTGAGCATAGTGAGTGAGGATTTTCGTTATGGCAAGACAGGAGCTTAGTGAAATTCTTCTTGCTCCATACAATGGTTTAAGAGTCAGGAAAACACTGATTTTATTTGTTTATCTGTACTATGAGTAGTGTGATAGAATGTAATGAAGATTTTCTAAGAACGCAATAAATGTAGACCATATGTACTATCTAAAATTATTTTATTTCTTAAAGTCCTTTGCTGGGGAGTGTACTGAGCTATGAAAAGTAGGAATGCCACATCAATGCCTACATGTAATTCATACGAATATCTCAAAGTAAATTTGTATAAATATTATTGTGCTCATCGGTAGGTTAGTATGTGTTGAATCATAGCTATGATGCAGAGTGTATGCTGCTGTCTCACTTGTCTACTTACATCTGCTTAGGAAATTAAATGCAACTTTTTCACAGGATTCTTCTCTGACATGTGTAAAAACATGAATTAGGATGACATCAATCAAAAATGAACATGTAAATCAAACTGGCAATGAGGTAAATTACAATACATGTACATGCAGCCTTAGACTGATTGTAATTCTTCAGTGTTCTTTTCTAAAGAAAGGAAATTAAGGAGATATGGCAATATAGAAAATTTAAGTGGCAGCAGACTGGAAGGCACATATAGAATTTTTACCAATTGCATTTTGTCTCCACGGGTACTTTTTTTTTTTTTTTTTTTTTTCTGGTGGCTCATGGCAGTAGCTCCAAATCATAGAATCATAGAATGGTTTGATTTGGAGGAGACCTTTAAAGGTCATCTAGTCCAATCCCCTTGCAAGGAACAGGAACATCTTCAACCAGATCAGGTTGCTCAGAGCCCTGTCCAGCCTGGCCTTGAACGTCTCCAGGGAAGGGACATCCACCACCTATCTGGGAAACACTGTTCCAGTATTTCACTGTAAAAAAATTTCTTCCTTATATCTAGTCTGAATCTACCTTCCTTTAGTTTAAAACCATTACCCTTTGCCTACTGCTAAAGGCCCTGATAAAAACTTTGTCCCTATCTTTCTTGTGGATCCCCTTGAGGTACTGGAAGGCCACTATAAGGTCTCCCTGGAGCCTTCCATTCTTCAGGATGAAGAACCCCAACTCTCTCAGCCTGTCCTCATAGAATAGGTGCTCCAGTCCTCTGATCATCTTCATGGCTCTCCTCTGGACTTGCTCCTTCTTATGTTGAAGGCTCCAGAGCTGGATGCAGTACTCCAGGTGGGGTCTCACCAGAGTGGAGTAGAGGGGCTCCTTCTTTGTCTGAAGGATATATTCATCCATAGGCACATAGATTTGATAAATTAAAAGAGAACCTGACACTCACAGTTTATATTGTAAGAATCTTTTAATTCCCTACAGTTAGACTTCCTTGTACTTTACTTTTCATTTAAAAAGTAAAAAGTCTATCAGGCTCACTAGTGTTGTATCTACTTATATTGGCATTAGCCAATAATGGCATTAGCACAAAGAAAATATCACTCAAAAAATCAAAATAAAAAATCCTACCCAATAAAACCCCCTTAATTTTCTATTCTCTTATTGTGACAGTTTGTTTTTGGCACAATGCTGTCTGTGACATCATTTTTATTTGATGATTTAACCTATACAAAGCATTTTAAGGGAGTATGTATATGTCTAGAATTGCAGGAGTATGTATGGTCTTACTAATGCATTATGATTGAAATTTTAAAATGTTTTCTCTTGTAAAGTATCATTTTAATGTTGGAAGGCCTGGTACTTAAGGCTCTTTTAAGAAAGCACAGTTCAATGGGTAAAGTGTGGTAGGAGTGCTCAGAAAGCTTAGGTTTCAGTGCCATCCCTGTCTCTCTTTTGATTTAGAGACTTGATAACTCATTTCTGTTTCACCTTTCACAGTGTGTCTGCCTTGCCTATTTACATTATAAAATCTTTGATATGAAGACTGTGTCTTGGTAGTCCTAATTTCAGCTGAAGATACAAAATTATATGGCAAAATCAGATTTTTGGGCAGTAGATTAGTGGTCCAATTCAAATGGATGAGGTGTGAGTACTAGTTAAAATGAGATCCCAGGAAAATCAGGAGAGCAATAGGACTGTGGTTTCATTGCCTTCATATATTTGCATGAGGGACGTGATCATATAGGTGTTGTTTTGCTGCAGCCTGTCTCTTGCAAGATTTTCTACATTCAGCTGAGGGTTCACTGTCTTAATTGAGTAATTTTTTTTTTGTGCACGGAGACAAGTACCTTTGCAAGTAGAGTAGAAGAATGTTGTCAGAATTTGTGTTGTGAACAAGACCTACATATCTCAAAACCTGTTTATCTACAGAAGGGGTAATTTTACTAGATTTATAACTATTTGCTCTGTTTTCCTCTCAGCAAATACCAAAATGTATACCCCCCTGAAATGCTTTGCTTTTAGGCAGCCTCCTAAGCTGCCAATATCTAGGCAAGGCACATCTTTCTGAAAGTTCGCTTGAACTGTGTAGAAAACTGACAAAATACATGTAAGACAGTATCTCAGATCACTTCTGTATTATAAGGACCTCAGACATCTCACACTAAATGATTCCTTCCACTTTAAAACAGGTGGAAAGAAAGTATGTGAAATAACAAAGATATATGAGCTAAATAAAGGTGCACTGCAAGTGTATTTTGTCTACTATTTTTGTCATTTAAAAACTATAGCACAGAAAAGTAACAATAAAAACCATCAAAAAGGACATCTGTCATGTATAGAAACGTGAATTAATATGGTACATAATACATATGCATAATAAAAGTCAGGCTTAGCCTAATGCTGTGCCATCTGGAACCCAGTGATTTCTATCAGAATGTTTATCTCCAAGTGCTTTTTGTTTTGCTTGACTTTGCTCTCTCCTTCCTAAGAAAAAATATTCAAAATTACTACAAGCACTACCTAAACCTCAGAATGCAGGAAAGTCTGTCTTTTCCGGCAATAATTGATTGCTGCCCAAATCTAGCCTGTAAGCCAAGGTTAAAGTGTGCTGGTGTTCGGTAGCTTGTTTACTGGGATATGAATGTGTGATAAAGACCATTGCTGATAAATACTAGCAGGTAAGGTATTAAAAGATGAAAATTACTCTCACTTCAGGCTGGTACTTATCGCGAGTATCAGCCTGCACGTGTGGTTAGAGATTCCCCTAAGCTTTCAGTTTTCTGGCACAGAAATGTGCTTGCAGCTTGATGGATAACAGTCATTCTAGTCTTTTCATATTTCTTTGTAGAAATAAGTATTCATGTAAAAGCTGAGGTCTTAATGGTATGTTTTTTTGAGTGGAAAGGGAGAGAAGGTAAGTTCAATTCTGTCAAATTCACTTTACCACATTGCACTTTTCCTGCACATTACCATGAGTCTGGATGTACAATATATATAAATCCAATTTAAATGTATAACCCTGTGTAAGCAGAGGTAGGAATGTCTAGAAACTGATTAAAATGCCTTGCTGGAAGACTGCTGGTCCTTCTGCACGTTGAAGTCACAGATATCAATGATCTGGATGAGGGGATTGAGTGTACCCTCAGTAAGTTTGCAGATGACACCAAACTGGGCGGGAGTGTTGATCTGGTTGAGGGTAGGAAGGCTCTGCAGAGGGATCTGGACAGGTTGGATCGATGGGCTGAGGCCAATTGTATGAGATTTAACAAAGCCAAGTGCTGAGTCCTGCACTGGGGTCACAACAACCCCATGCAACGCTACAGGCTTGGGGAAGAGTGGCTGGAAAGCTGCCTGGAGGAAAGGAACTTGGGGGTGCTGGTAGACACCTGGCTGAATGTGAGCCAGCAGTGTGCCCAGGTGGCCAAAAAGGCCAACAGCATTCTGGCTTCTATCAGAAATAGTGTGGCCAGCAGGAGTACAGAACTGATCATCCCCCTGTACTCAGCACTGGTGAGGCCGCACCTTGAATACTGTGTGCAGTTTTGGGCCCGTTGATACCAGAAGGATGTTGAGTTGCTGGAGTGCATCCAGAGAAGGGCAACAAGGCTGGTGAGGGGTCTGGAGAACAAGTCTTATGAGGAGCGGCTGAGGGAACTGGGATTGTTTAGTCTGGAGAAGAGGAAGCTGAGGGGAGACTTCATTGCTCTCTACGTTTACCTGAAAGGAGGTTGTAGGGTGGCGAATGTTGATCTCTTCTCCCAAGTAACTAGTGACAGGACAAGAGGAAATGGCCTCAAGTTGCAGCAGGGGAGGTTTAGGTTGCATATTAGGAAACACTTCTTTACTGAAAGAGTGATCAGGCACTGGAACAGGCTGCCCAAGGAAGTGATGGAGTCACCGTCTCTGGAGGTGTTCAAAGAATGTGTAGATGTGGCACTCCAGGACATGGTTTAGTAGGCATGGTGGTGTTGGGTTGACAGTTGGACTTGATGATCTTGGAGGTCTCTTCCAACCTTAAGATACTATGATTCTATGAGTATTAAAGTTAATTCATGCTACTGATACATATTTTCTCCAGAATTTACAAAAAAGGAGAGTTGTGGATTGATAGACACTAGAACAGGCTGCCGAAGAAAGTTGTGGAGTCACCATCCCTGGAGGTGTTCAATGAACAAGTAGACGTGGCACTCCAGGACATGGTTTAGTAGCCATGGTGGTGTTAGGTTGACGGTTGGACTTGAAGAGGCCTCAAGTGATCCCACAACATGCCCCATCTGCTCTCCTGGAGAAAGAAGATGGCTTCAAACTAGAAGCTCAGCTATGGTCCAGCTGCCAGCTTCTCCTGCTTGTAGTCTCAATGCATAGGAGGATCCTGGCAAATTCAGACATCAGCCTTTCTTGTGATCTCTGTTGTTATTGCAAGAATACTAAAGTTATTTAGCAAGCCATTAGAAGGTCAAGCACAAGACCAGTAACAATTTGATATCCAGTGTCCCATTGCCTCAACCATCTGAGTAATTAAGCTTTCTGCTGCTATCACTGATATAGTACTGCCAAAATTCACGCAGAAGGTTTCAGAACTAAGCAGGTTTTCATTACAGCTGTGACCTAGTGCCCCATTAGGTGACTACAGTCCTAGTAAAGTAGGACCCATACACCTGAAATGCTTAGCTGGGATATATCTATTCTTACAAAAATTACAGAATTTTCGATATGGGTCTGTGATTTCATAGAATCATAGAATGGTTAGGGTTAGAAGGGACCTTCAAAGGTCATCTAGTCCAACCCGCCTGCAAGGAGCAGGGACATGCCCAACTAGATCAGGTTGCTCAGAGCCTCATCCAACCTGGCCTTGAACGTTTCCAGGGGTGGGGCATCCATCACCTCTCTGGGCAACCTGTTCCAGTGTTCCACAGCTCTCATTGTAAAAAATTTTTTCCTAATATCCAATCTAAATCTACCTCCCTCTATTTTAAAACTCCCTAGTCCTGTCACAACAGGCCCTACTGAACAGCCTCTCCCCATCTTTCTTGTAGGCCCCCTTGAAGTACTGGAAGACTGCTATAAGGTCTCCTTGGAGCCTCCTCTTCTCCAGGCTGAACAGCTCCAACTCGCTCAGCCTGTCCTCATAGGAGAGGTGCTCCAGCCCTCTGATCATCTTCGTGGCCCTCCTCTGCACCCTCTCCAACTGGTCCATGTCCTTCTTGTATTGGGGGCTCCAGAACTGGACGCAGTACTCCAGGTGGGGTCTCACCAGGGCAGAGTAGAGGGGGAGAATCACCTCCCTCGACCTGCTGGCCACGCTCCTCTTGATGCAGCCCAGGATGCGGTTGGCCTTCTGGGCCGTAAGGGTGCATTGCCTGCTCACATTGAGCTTCTCTCTATCCATTCTCCACCCAGCCTATATTTATGCCTAGTCAATTTCTTGAAGGAAGACTGCAGTTCCCTAATTCTGTTAATTTCACTCTATCCATTTTATATTCAGTGTTTTTAACAGAACATTGCCATTGATAAAGGGACATTTCCTATCCACTCAGTGCATTCAGTCTAGTCCTTGCATCCATTTGCTGGGATGACCTGAGAGTTCAATAAAAAAAGAGGTTCGATATTAGGAGTTCGAGCCTGTGGTAAAAAGTACATCACATGTATGCTACCTGTGACTTTCTTAACAGAATTAGGGAACTGCAGTCTTCCTTCAAGAAATTGACTAGGCATAAATATAGGCTGGGCGGAGAATGGATAGAGAGAAGCCCTGAGGAGAAGGACTTGGGAGTGACTGTGGACGAGAAGCTCAATGTGAGCAGGCAATGCACCCTTACGGCCCAGAAGGCCAACCGCATCCTGGGCTGCATCAAGAGGAGTGTGGCCAGCAGGTCGAGGGAGGTGATTCTCCCCCTCTACTCTGCCCTGGTGAGACCCCACCTGGAGTACTGCGTCCAGTTCTGGAGCCCCCAATACAAGAAGGACATGGACCAGTTGGAGAGGGTGCAGAGGAGGGCCACGAAGATGATCAGAGGGCTGGAGCACCTCTCCTATGAGGACAGGCTGAGCGAGTTGGGGCTGTTCAGCCTGGAGAAGAGGAGGATTGTCCTATTGCCTCAGAGAGAAGTACTAAATACTAGAAGGCAGACTTGGCTTTCCTCTAAGAATTCGTGCTCAATTTGTGCTCACAGGAATTTTACTGAATATAGGATAAAGTGCCTCTTAAAGTTCTTTTTGAAGCTTACATTTACTGAAACCCTGTGGTATTCTCATGCTTCTTCAAGCAGGTATTACAAAGTTTTGTGCTGAGTCAACTAAGAAAATATCTGGAGTTATCAATAGGCAAGCATCGCTGTAAATCAATTTGAACCACTTCATATAATTTCCAGCCTATGTTGGGCAAGGTCTTTCTGCCCCAAATATGACACAGAATGAAGCAATATTCATTTAGATGGAATTAAAATTTTAAGAAGGCAAACTTTCACCAGTTAAAAGGTGAACAAAATAACTCAAAGTGGCAATGTTATTTATGGTTTAATTCACAGTGAAGCAAAATGTGCTAATGAATTAAAATAACAGCTTTTGGTATTGACATATACAGAACAGTTAGTGACTTGTTCCTCTATTTCCCTTAAGAGTCGCATGAATACTCATATAGATTTTGATAAGCAATCTGCTGAGTGCTAAAATGTGCTTTAAAAAGTGAAATTTATACAATTCATATGCATTTTTTATAGATTTTATATCAGTTAAGAACATTTATAATGTAATAGGATACAATAGGATGTAATGCAATAAGTATGCATGGGTTTTTTTATGTTTAAAACTCATTAGAGTGAAGCAATGGCTTCTCTAGTTGGCCTATTAAGTTAAACATATAATGAGAACGAGCATGGTCCAAAATCAGAGAGGCACCAGGAACAGTTTGATTTGAATATTACTGGTCAGTTTTCAAGTCATTTAGACCTTGATCTTTAGATTTTTGTACTTTATTTCCCAAGGCTTCTATTTTTCAAAAAATTCTAATGAAGTTAAGTACAGATTAGTATTGGGAGAATATATTAATATTTTTCTTAAACTCAGGGTAAACCTGTTACACAGGGTTCTGCTCTTGATTTTCGGGGGTGGTGCTGTTTGTTTGTTTGTTTGTTTGTTTTTCTCCCTCCTCCCTTTCCCTTATAAGTTCATTTCAGTTAAATATGAAGAATAAGAATTTAGGTTTTGCCTATATCAGTTCAGTATCTAGTCACAAACATGGGAGTGTAAGAAAAAGACATAGTAATGACTGCTGTGGTTGTTGAGATGTTCCACAGGACAATATCTTTCTGAAGCCTGTGACAATTACTTCTATGAACAATTAATATTAGAAAACCATCTCATATATTGTGAAGTATCTTTTACTGTATTTAAGAAATAAATTGGCATCATGTTATGAGAGCAGAGCAGCATCATGTGATGAGTTTGAAGAGCTATTTTCATCTCTAATGACTATTAATGCTTTAGTGACCACCCTTAAATAAAAAAAACTAAAGAGATGACCAAGCTTTCAGTAAGTTAAAAATTATCTTTCAAAATATTTTGTCCTGTGTCTGCGTGTCACTTTATTTTTACTTTTAGTGTAGATAAGGTCTGCACAATGTTGATGTTCTCCCCAGAATGACTGTCCATCTGTTGTTCCTTTTCCACAAGGAGACTTATTCCCTTGAAGTTTTACCAGCTGCATCTATCTGCTCAGTGTTTTCGCTATGAGATTTTCAGCAGTGTCTTCTATCACCAATAAATTATTGTATACTATCTAGATATATTCAGTATACTTGAATTGAATTCAATATGTAATTTTACTAGAGGAGTAACAAACCCCTCAGGAACAGTTTGACAAAGAAAATACCTCTTTCTCCCCTTTTAAATTTGCAATTATTTTCATTGTTTACTTTAAATTGAAATGGTACAGCATCTGTCTTCTGATATGTATTCCTAATGACATTGCGAGATATTGGAAAACAGAAAAATGTTTTCAAGCAGATATCTGTTGTGAAAAAAACCCCTTGATATTAACTTAGAGTAATTTAGATAACAACTCAATTATTGAGACTGAAGGAAAGAAATGATACTCATTCAACAGTAACTTGTTCTTGTGAAAAGACATCTCAGTGGGTGGGAAAGACATCAGAGGGGGCTATGCAGTTTAGTGTAAGATTATTATGAGTGTCTTAGAGGAACAATATGATACCTTTATCACCTATAAATACAGACGGTGGTGGGAGCTGGGAGTTACAAAGGACTGCACGGTGAGAGATGAAATCTCAAGAAGAAACTCATTAAACAAGATTATACAAATGACAGATGGGTAGCTAGTCATGGGATAATTTCTGTCTGAGACCTTTAAACATTATCAGAGCATTTTAAAAAGCAGCTCCAATTTAAACATAAATTTAAATACTTAATTTTCTTGAGACTTGGTGTTTTTATTATGAGATATGCAGAACTGGCTAAGTCATGATCTGCCTTATACTGGAATAACAAATAATTAACACTAAATTTCATAAAATTAGTAAGTAATGAGAATATAGTTTAACTATTGTAAGTGTTAATCACCAGGTGTCATGTTGAAAAGATCTCAATTTTTTTTCAGTATAAGTTATAATTCAACTAGTTACCATTTTAAAAAGTTGTGGTTTGCTTCATTTTTATTCATTTACATCTTGTCACACACTGTGGGTAAAATTAGCTATATAATTCAGAAGGTTCACCCCAGGTCTTCCAGACCATATCAGTATGTGCAAGATAGCAAGACAGAAGAGAAGCTGAGTGAGATGCTGGTTTGGACAACACCTATCAGAACATTTTTATGAAGAGAACTGCAACATCCTGGAAAAAAAAAATTAAACAATCTTCCTTTTCAGTGCAAAATGGTAATGCTTTGTTTGTCAAATGTTCTTTTTTTTTTAATGAAAAAATATACATTCTCTCGAGATAAAAACCTTGTCATAGTCATGTCACATAAAGAAACCAAATGAAAATACACAGTGTTCCATACTTCTGCTGATACACTGGGGACAACATTGTATGTGGAATTATGATTTTATAACAGAACAGGAGAGGAAGATACTGTCTTCCAAAATTACCTCCAAGGACAGATCTTAATAAGTTTGAAAGACCTACCACTATGTTTCTCTGATAGTTCTGCGTTCTTCAGGTAGATGCATGGTTTACCAGGAAGTTATCTGAATCTTCTTCTCCTGCAAGTAGAAAACCTGTGACTTTTCTGAAGTGACCTGAAGACTCCTGATGGAATTTAGGTAGTTGTTACAGAAAGGCAACGATCCCTAAATTCTGCTGATGAATCCAAGTTGAATGTTGTGATTTTAGTTGAGAATGTCATTTGGCAACTTGCTCTGTGCTTAAACAATTGTGAGACAAACCTGATTTATTTTAAATCAAGCAAAAATTTCTAACATTTTTCCAAGGGTTTACTTGCATTCTCAAGGAAGTTTAAAACTTGGTCAAGACAGTTGATAATTATACTACTTATTATGGAGAGGAAGAAGAAGCCAAGATTGACCAGTGGGATGTATATTTCCACTGGCTATTGTTTTGTACAAGTGTTCTCAGCTTTAGTCTTAGCGCTTCTGTAATCTCACATTTAACTCTTATCACAAGGTAAATATTAGCCTGCCCTATAACTCTTCTGTCTTCTCACCTCTGTCATCTCTTAACACAAATAAGTCACCACCAGAAAATAATCTATTAAGTTTCAGAGCATCTGGAGCATCTGCAAAAACACAACAGGGTAACATAACAGCATGCTACACTTAGAAAGGATTGCACTATTTTTGTATTAGTGCTGGAAAAGTGTGTGAAAGAATGTATTTAAGATTATTGTATATTTTACATATATGAGACCTCTTAATACCTTGCTTTGCCCACAACTCTGTGGTTCAGATCCTAGCTCTAAGGATCAGGCCCTGAATTATAGACATACACAATATACATATAAAATTGAAACTTTGCTTAGAGCTGAGAAAAAAAACCTGAAGATTCAATACTTGGAAAATGCTGATATTCCCTGCCCTTGATTTTTCGCATTGTTATTTGCTGACATATATATTCTACAAGACAGGCAGAGAAAATAGTTTGTTACTGCTGATGTGGAGAGCATTTCCTCCCTTCATTTTGCTGTTTCTATGTGTAATGGATCTCCTCTTTTTATTTCTTCACTATTTTTTGTTTCTTGTTCAGTGCTGAAATGAGCTGATATGTTATCTTTTCCAGCAGTTTACACTATTATTGCTGATTCTTGGTCTTGATGTAATCCCTGGTTCTTCGATTTTGAAGGCACTAAAAATAAAATCTTCTTCCTTACTCATTAATGTTACCTTAGGTATGGCAGAAAGGTCAAATTAAAAACAAAATAAAAAAAAAACGCTGCATAGCTATAAAATGTCTCCTAACCATGTAGTAAGTCCACTTTATGAGTACCTTTAAGTAGATGTTATTTTAAATATATCTTCTGGCTTAAATTTTTATTTTCAAAAGTTATGTATTAAAATGAACTGTCAAAGAAAAGCGAGTTTGTATTCCTCACAATTGCACTGGCCATCAGAAGTGTGAGGAGTGTTTTAAATACACATTATATAGGGTGGACATTTGGCAAGTGAAACTTTATAAAAGGTGACAGGAGATAGCAGTTAGTGTATTACAGAGGGTTTAGCAAATGTGGAAAAGGGGAGCTGGTGTTTGTTATGGCATACCTCTCTGTGCCTCTGTCCCAGCTCCTTTCCTTCACCTAACATGGAAGTTTGTAACCTTTTTGGGACCAGAGCTGTTCATATTTAGTTATTATATAATGCTTTGTCCAGTGTGGTATAACTTGTATGAAGTTATTTATTTTCTGTATTTCTGGTATCCAAATATGACTAAGTGTGTGTACAAATCATAGACTCATAGAACCATAGAATGGTTAGGGTTGGAAGGGTCCTTCAAAGGTAATCTAGTCCAACCCCCCTGCAAGGAGCAGAGACATGCCCAACTAGGTCAGGTTTCTCAGTGCCTCATCCAACCTGGCCTTGAATGTTTCCAGGGATGGGGCATCCACCACTTCTCTGGGCAGCACACACATTTATATTTACCTATGTGTATATATTTATACAAACTGAAACATAGATAACAGCCAACAACTGTATTTGAAACTTTTAAAAACACTTTTTAGCAGAAGTAAACATTTCTTGAGACTAGAAGACCTGTATGTTGATAAAATTATTCATCAAACCATCAAGTCAGAGGTATTTAGATGGTCTTGTGTTTTAAAAAATCTTACCGAGTTTATGAGAATGTAAAGATTATTTCAGTTAGAGTCATTATAGACAGAAATTTAGGATTAATGCTGTCACAGTTACAGACTTGTCATGTAGCTGTTTTAGAAAAATTCAGAGTGAGGTACTAACAAAAAAATCTGGTTTTTAGTATGTGTAGTATTGATAACTGTGAATTGTGACACCTACTCATGCCAAGACTTAAGGATGACTTATGGGAATATGAACAGTTATTTTCAGTGTCCAAATGCCCCCCAAAATTTATATCACGTCTTTACTTTAGAAATAGAAGTTTTGTTTCTAGAGGTTTATGGAACAGATAGTTCCCCTTGAAATCAGTAAGCATTGTTTGTCTGTGTCTGAGAATAGACTGTCTGACACAGTCTTTTCACTATGTCTCAGAAAAACTCAATCCACTGAAATATGATCTCCAATGTACTTTGTCTTTACAGTAATTTCTTCTTGAGCTGCAGGAATTTTTTCTGCTTTTCAAAATAATTTTTAAAATTAAAATGTCCCAAGTTTTGGAGGAATCCTTGATTAGAAACGTCATGCATTGTATTCAGATTTTTTAATCTGGCAATTGTCTAAAGGGTCATCTGTATGGGGGTCAAAGAATTCAGCTCTTGTAGCAGAGAAAATTAGCTTACATTGAATGAGATACAGCTGTAGTAGGAGCCTCTTCAGATTATCTACAGCTGTCTTGGATGTTTCTGCAATAAATCACACTAAGTTTGGCATATATGTCCTTAAACTGAAGTATGTTTTGTAAATTATTACATTTAATATATGATATATTAATAGTACATGAAGAAAATACATGAATACACCTTTTAGGCCCTAACATAGTGAACTCTCTGTAACAATGGATTCTTTTTCAGTAAAAGAGTTTCCTTTAGAAAAAAATAGCATTATTTTCCCTCTAATAACATCTCAACAAAATGTCACTATTGTTAGTTGGTGATGTTTTACAGAAAATATTTCTGAGAAATAATTAGTGTCTCTGGAATGAGCATGTAATCTGGGACAGATTTGGAAGGGTGAAGACTCTTGTTAACTCCCAATTGTGTCAAATAGCCAATTAGATGCATTAGCTGTCAAAGACATCAAACCAAGTAAAATCAGAGCAATTTTGGTAGCTACAGGCTGCTTTAGAAATATTATTTGAGATACAGATGCTCACAGAGACTGCTATCGCAATTAGACTCCTGAACCTGAGTTTGTCCATTCCCTTGGTCAGTAGATGTGTCTTTCTTGTGGTTAACTTCTAATGCTTATGCATATATCAGTGCTCTTATAATGTGGTATTATCTAGATTTCAACTCCATAACTTATTTTCACAGGAGGTATATGTAACCTGGCATGAAAGGTAACCTCAGTCTAGGGTAAAGCAAAAGATCACCTCTCCCAGCCCATTTCTTTTATCCTTCTATAGGCAAACTTAATTCTTTGGGATGAAGTGGTCTCTTAGGTGTTTTGACCTGTGACTAAAATAACAAACTGAAAGAGTATGACTGTTTGAGTCAAGTAATTGCATTCTTCTAGTGGCTAGTGAACAACTTATAATTAACTGTGCCACTCTGCACTTAGTAGATGAGATAGTGGGTTATGCTTCTAAACAAGCAAGGCTGATAGTTTATACTGTCCTCAAATTATGTTTCACAGCCTGAACTAGTCTGCTGTCCTCTGCACTAGTTTGTTAACTGCTGGACATGTGTTCCCCTGTACCAGTGTGGCTGCTGGTAAGCAATAAACTCGTGAGGAAGACAGCTGACTACTGTAACATTTTGGACCAGAATTTGCTGTTAGCCTGTGAAATACTGTTTTAAATTGTTCTGTTGTAATGCAATTCTGTGTTACCAGTAACAAAAACTTCTCTTGGAGTGCTGTAGGTCTTCTTGGGCCCTGTACAGAGCTGTCCTGCCTCTCCAAGGAGTGAAGCCAGAGAACCTCTTCTACTGCTGTGATGAAGCCTGGGTATGTAGGTACAGAGTGCTGTGATCTACAGTGGACTTTTCTCCTGAACTTGCAAAAAGTGATTGATCTTTAACAAAGGGTTTGTTTAAGTTTATTCCGTGTTTGTTTCTGTGATGAATGGAAGCAGAAATATATTTAATATTTTTAAATTACTAGAAAGCTTGCACAGACTGTTTTATTGCTTAGGATTTGAATTGCTTTTGTTTGTATTGATCTCCAAAGAAACAACATTGCTGCCATTGCTAGAAATCAATTGTTATGTGACCATTGACATTAAAATTATTTTTTAAATTATATAATTGTATAAACTTACTGTAGTTTTGACTTCTGACTGTCCTTAGAAAGTCATAGGAATAAATGTCAAAAGTAAATTTATTTTGGACTTAAAGTGAAAATTTATAAAAAATAAACCTTACTCAAAAATATTACATAATCTAATTACATTATAGACTCACAACTACTTTAAGTCAATATTATTGCTAAAAGTTATAATCCTGATCTTTTCCCCACTTACACGGGAATCACTGCTCCGCTCTGCACAGACCATTCCATATGCCCACACAACTCAGTGTTTATTTAAACCAGGCAGAGGAAGCAGGGTACACTGAGAGGAGAACAGCTTATCCTCCCATGACTTTAAGTTATGTCAGTCCAGCTAACTGTTGCATGTTTGGCCTAAAAAGTACTCATGCTATCACAGAAAGAAAAGGGAGATGGAAAGCAGTATGCTAATGAGGAAATGGAGACAAAATGGGTCTACTGGTTTTAGTGGCAGCAACTCCTGCTGTGTTAAAATTGTTGAAATGACATGAAACTGTATGCTGGTAATGTTCCATCATGCAACTATCATCCTCTTTCTGTAGTGTGTGGAGACAAAGGCTGTTTCTGTGTCCAGATGTTTAATTCTTGCTGAAATCTTATGTGAATTATTTTTTTTCCATGTAAGTGACTGTTATTGCGAACACAAGAATATTATGTAACGTTTAAATATTGATCAAGGTCATTCAGTGGTGCAAATTATTTGAGATATTTCCATGAGTAGGAGGTTCCACAAGTATTCAGTATTTTCCTCTTACCTCATGAATTCTTGTTAAAAAAATCAGAGGACTGATGCACTAATCTTCAGAAAATATGCTAAACAGAACTACTCCTTCTGTCCTTTTGTATGAGATGGTGTTTTTAATTTTCCTATGATTCTTTAGTAAATCCTTAGTAACAACTGTAGAATTTAAACAGATAAGGTATGTTATGTTAAAGTGTATCACTGAAGAAACAGTGGGAAAAGATAATGTCTGGTTTTTTTTTTTTTCTTTTCAACTTGCTAAGCATTTACTGTTCTTACAGAAATCTGAAATTATTTATCCAATCTTATGGCAGGTAGTGGACACTCAGATTTTCAATATACAAAAAGGTGGCTGTTTTCAAGCTAGATAAGCCAAAGCTAACAGAAACAAGCACAAAAGAGCTTGAGTTAGCACGTATCTTTTTATTCACATACATCCTGATCCTGCAATACCAGAGCAGCCCACTCTAGACATAGTTAAATGCCCAGAAAGTGTATTGCCATAAAGCTTCGTGGAATTCTCCATGAATGAGAGTGAATAAGTGATCATGTCATGAAGTTTGATAGGAGTAAAGAAAACAATCTTCCATGTCTCCAACATGATTTTCTTTGATGTTCTAGCAGCAGAAGGTATAATGCTGCATAAAGTATGGTAACATCATTTAAAAACTGGAGCAATATCAGTTCTTTGTGTACTTCACATTGTGATTTGCAATGTTTGTGAATTAGCTTCCCTTTTTAGTACTTCTTAAAATGTTACCATTTTTTAGCTAATGTCTCAAGTGCAATAAAAGGAATCTTTTGATAATTTGAAACAAACTTGAAGTCTTCTGCACTCAATGCTTTTTCTTTTTCTTTTTTTTTTTTTTTTCTCATTCCATTTAATTTCCTGCAACCATAGTTATAATACTGCCTTAGGTCTAAAAAGTAAAGAAGAGCTGCTCATTAGGATGATAAGCTGTATTGCAAGTACAATACTAATGCCGCACAAGAATTCAGTTAGACTGAGCAAGTGAAGAAGGTAAGGCAAAATGGATCTCATTGTGTGTGCTTATGCAGGCCCAGCATTTAGCCACATGAAAATGTCTCACGTTTACATTATGTCTTCCAGCTGACACCTTCTTGTAGTTAATGATCCTTCTAAAAACTGGTTGTTTTCTTTTCTTTTTGCTATTAACTTCACACTTCTACCAGCTGTCTAGGGAAAGCTTCAGTGGGATGCTACATAAAGATGCATTAATCTGTGAAAATGTGTCATGGTTTAACTCCACTCAGCAATTGAGTACCACACAGCTGCTCACTCACCCTTACCCCTCCCCAGGCGATGAGAGAGAGAATCAAGAAGAAAAGAAAACTCACTGATTGAGATAAAGAGAGTTTACCAGGATACTAAAGGAAAAGATAATTTTTAATATATGTTTATATATATATATATAAAACAGGAATAATAATAGAAACAGTAATTTTTTAAAAAAGGAAAAAAATTACAAAACAAATTATGCACAATTTCTCATCACTCAGTGACCCAATGGCTGATACAGCCTGTCCCAAGCAGCAATCATGGAACAAAAAAAAAAGCTCCAAACAATCCTGGAATGATTCTGAACAGCAAGAAAGAAGCCAGAGCTCACTGCCCCACCTCCACGTGTATACTGAGTGTGATATTTATGGCATGGAATACTCTAATACTCTCTTTGGTGAGTTTGGGTCAACTGTTCTGGCTATATCCCCTCTCAGCTTCCTGCACCTGCACATTAGCAAAACATGGGAAGCTGGAAAGTGTCCTTGGTCTCATTAGCAACAATTCATAACATCAGTACATTTATCAACATTCTTCATATCTGAAATCCAAAACATGTTCGCTACTGAGAGGAAATATTATGGAGAGCAAGGAGGTGGTTGGTGACAGCCAACACGGCTTCACCAAGGGCAGATCGTGCCTGACCAACTTGGTGGCCTTTTATGACAGGGTGACAGCATCGGTGGACAAGGGACGAGCAACGGATGTCATCTACCTGGACTTGTGCAAAGCTTTTGACACTGTCCTGCACGACATCCTTCTCTCTAAACTAGAGAGGCATGGGTTTGATGAATGGACCACGCGGTGGATAAGGAGCTGGCTGGATGGCCGCACTCAGAGAGTGGTGGTCAACGGCTTGATGTCCAAGTGGAGACCCGTCACGAGTGGCGTCCCTCAGGGGTCCGTGCTGGGCCCAGCCCTGTTCAACATCTTTGTCGGCGACATGGACAGTGGAATAGAGTGCACCCTCAGCAAGTTCAATGATGACACCAAGCTGTGTGGTGCCGTTGACATGCTGGAGGGGAGGGATGCCATCCAGAGAGACCTGGACAGGCTGGAGAGGTGGGCCCGTGCCAACCTCATGCAGTTCAACCAGGCCAAGTGCAAGGTCCTGCACATGG
>JAAGAY010134584.1:85195-111597 GCA_011801015.1 Ardeotis arabs | reverse complement strand
CACTGGAACAGGTTGCCCAGAGAGGTGGTGGATGCCCCATCCCTGGAAACATTCAAGGCCAGGTTGGATGGGGCTCTGAGCAACCTGATTTAGTGGGGGATGTCCCTGCTCCTTGCAGGGGGGTTGGACTAGATGACCTTTGAAGGTCCCTTCCAACCCTAACCATTCTATGATTCTATGATTAACTCCATGCCAGCCAAAACCAGGACAAAATGACAAAATGTTAAGAGAAAATGTGAGAAACTTGCATCAGAAACAGCAGTGACTTGCACTTAGGCACGCCCTTTCATTGAGGATCATCCCAATGAACTGAGCTGTTCTGGGCGAAGACTCTCCTTTTTTTTTTCTGTGAACTTTGACAATCTTATGTGCTGGGGGAAGTCACCATGTGCAGAGAGGTAATATTGCATTGTAGCATAATCAACTACATTTAAAAAAACTCATTTTGCAATTTAAGACTGCATAGTAGTAGCTCTGGTTTAAGTGATATCAAACAAACGTTTAGAGCTAAAAGGGAGGAAATACATTATATTCAGTAAAACCATAAAGAGATGGATTTGGTAATCGAGTTTGATATTTGCATAGGTTATGTGGCTGTCCTGGTTTTGGCTGGGATGGAGTTAATTTTCTTCCCAGTAGCAACTGCATTTTGGATTACTATGGGATTTGGGATGTGACAAATATTGATAATACACTGATACTAGCTGTTGCTAAAGAGACCAAGGACTTTTTTCAGCTTCCCAGGTTTTGCTAATGTGTGGGTGCAAGAAGCTGGGAGGGGTATAGCCAGTACAGCTGACCCAGACTGGCAAAAGGAAGTGTTCCGTATCATGGATGTCATACTCAGTGTACAAGTTGAGGTGGGCCAGTGGGCAGAATTCCAGAAATCGCGTTCCAAAATCGCCCTTGGTTGCGCTCTTTGATCGCTGCTCGGGATGGGCTATATTACTCATCAGGTCATCTGGTGGTTAGAAATTATGCATTGTTTTGTATATTCTATTATTATCATTATTAATATATATATATTATTATTATATCTTCCTTTGCTGGCCTAGTAAACTGTCTTTATCTTCACCCATGAGTTTTACTTATTTTTAAAATTCTCCTCCCCATCCCACGGTGGGAGGGTGCTGGAGTGAGTAAGCGGCTGGTGGCTGCATGTTGCTTAGTTGCCAGCTGGGGTTAAACCACAACAGTGACTTATGTACTTTGTTCAACAAAAATGTAAATTTATGTAGTTTGTAGTTAATGATCCATTCAAAAATTATTGCTGGAATTGCAATGGCTAAGGACAAAAGAGTGTTGCCATTCTAAGGCAGAGATGTAGATGGCAATTAAAAAGGTGCTGATTGAGCTTCTACTGCAGTTTTACTATAAACTTTCAAGTTTATAGACAGACAGGTAGACTGTCATAAATACTGTGTCATTAACAACATCATGTGTTTTCCTTGACTTGGGCCTTTCCACTAAGTGGTCTAGCCTACATTTGATCATCAATTATTCATAGAATGGTTTGGATTGGAAGGGACATTTAAAGATCATCTAGTTCCACGTCCCTGCCTATGGGACCCCTGAGAAGCACCACTCATCACCGGTCTCCACTTGGATATCAAATTGTTGTCCACAACTCTTTGAATTTGGGATATTAAGATAGGATATTAATTTTGCACATTGCTTTAACACAAAAATATTGAAATAGTTGGTAGTTGTGTTTAGAATTTGAGATTAAATGTGCTAGTTTGGAAAGACTATGGAAGAAGAAGTTGTAGTTATATAGGTAGGAAAAGCTCATCTATGTTCAAGAAGCACTAAAGAACCTCTCATGAAAAAGTCAGTGGGTGATGGATATACATAGCCCAAAATACCCCATCAAATCCCAACGCCGAAAACATTCTTGCCTTTTTAGGTAGTTGTAGTTCAAGGGTAGGCCAATGAATGCAAAGAAAAAGCCATGGAAGAGTCTTTTCCAGCTTCAGAGCACTGTACCCCTTGTACCAAAACTACACCAGAAGAAGTAGGCAGTGGTAGTAAAGACTGCTAAGTACTATACAGCGTGGTCTGGAAATTGTGGAAGATATTATGGTCTAGTAAACATGTATTGTACTAAAACCCCCAATATCTAAAGTAAAAATAAAAAATATGCTATTTGGCAAACTTAACCTTGCCCCACTTATTCGGAGATTTTAAAGATGCCCATAGAAATCCTATGAAGGGATTCTGGACATGTGACCTCAGATATGACCCTTTTGGCTCATAACCAATATTTAGGTGCCTTCCTCCTCCAGGTGGATTGATAGCACTTGAGGAGAGAGCATTTGCTTAGAAATCATAACTGTAAATTTACATTACACTGCAATATTAAGATACTACATTTTGGGACAGCAACAATGCTTATTTCAATATCCTTTTAAACATTGTATCTCAGGCATGATCTCACTGTACGTGATTTTAATTGTAATTCTATTACGTTATTTCATTCTTGACAAATAATATCCTCAGTATAAAAATAAAGCTTTTATGATAAGAAAATGTCTTTAAATGATACAAGTGTGTAAGACACACAGAAGCCTTGTCAAAGTAATTGAAAATTGTTTGGATCTGTTTGTTTCTTCCTGTAACTTTTAATTAATGTTGTTGTTACCTCTTTTGACCTGTATACTTTTAAAACTGCTTCGGGGGGGCAGAAAAGTCATGCGGCAAAGATGACTTGGCAGTTTTATAAACCGGTAATTGGTAATCAATGTGCTTTAAGCTGTGGCAGAAAATGTAATAAACAATCTAGTCTAGAGGGACAAAGGATTATTTGTTAATAGTATAAAAAGGTCAGTGCTACAGTAATTAAATTAAACCTGCAAGGCATTCTAAGAAGTACTTCTGAATTCTAATAACCCAGAAAGAAATAAGGTACTTGACAATTTTATTCTATTGAATCTACCCTGGGTCATGTCCTATATAAATGAACATGCTTAAATAGCTTTCTGTTTTAACAATTGATCTTAAATCTGCGATATTTGTTCTTATATTATGCAATGCTGTAAAAGCCCGACTAGCTCAGGAGTGAACAGCATTCAGCTCTGCACAGAGCCGGGTTAAGAGACAGCCCATACTCTGTCGCGCACACTGTGTCTACTTGCTTCCATGAAGTCTTGCACCAACTGCACCTATGAAATCTTGTACCAGAAGCTTGATCTTGTGTACACTGAAAAGCAAGTGAGGATCATCCTTTGGGTGGAACTGATGAATGTCAGCAGTTACACTCAGTAGATTCTCAGGGCTGTTTCTACTGCAATTAAACTGGATGTGTTGTGCTGCAGTAAACTACAAATTTGATATGAAATACTGCTTGAGCGCTTTAAACTGCTGTGCTCCTTGAATTTTGTGTTCACTACAGATCTGCATGTGACAGAGACAAAAAGTATGATGTCATCACGAAAGTAACTTCATGAACTGCAACATGGATTGGTACGAGTGCAAGATTTTATCTTGCTTTGTGCATTTAGTGTAAAGATGCACAGTTCCCCAGTTTAGCTGTAGCAGTATTTAACTGTAGCTCTTCTGTGTTTTCCAAATCTTAGAAGAGCAGCTCAGGAGATAGGTATCATTAACCTTGGGATAAGAACTCTGTGAGATCACTAATTTACTTATAATTAATAATATATTCTTAGTTAACCTCATTACTGCTGACAACTACTTTATACTAATGAAGACTTTAAACAGAAAAATAAAATGAGAATGCATTATTTGTCCAGCCAGTCCAAAGGTATGGAAGATTACTGAGGCACGCATGCAGATAGTCTATGTTACGTATCTTGGAATTTTTTTCCTGATGGCAATGGGTGAGATCAGTTCTTGGCTATATCATGGCCAAGTATGTTGTCTGGATTACTCCATGCTTCTGAGTTTCTGAGAATTTCCCTGATTCAACACTGGCGGCACCACATCAGTTTCTTTTTCTGGCACACCTGGATTTCATTGGTAAGGGGAATAGGTGGAGAATAAGCCATGTTTAGGCTTTGTGAGTTTTCCAAGTTGGTGGTGACAGGTCATCTCAAGTTCCATGTTAAAAACCTACCATCTGAGGTGTTTTTTTGGTATTTCTTCACAAACAATAGCAGTAAAATTTTTTGCCTCACTTTTTAATAAGGATCAATGGGCAGAGGACAGTGGGAAGAAAAGGTGCTACACAAAAATTGGGTGGTACAACTAACAAACCTGAGCTCTCGTTTGCTGAATTGGTTTCAGTCAAGCAAATGAGATCTCAAATTGCTTGCATGTTATCTGTGAATCTTGCAGTATGTTTCTGTGCACAATTCAGAAGATTTCAGAGCCTGGATTTTAGAGGGGAGAGCTAACATCAAAGTGATTGGCCATTATAATGAGTAAAAAAGAGGTTGTATACACAAGAGGGGAGATTTGGAACAAAGGGCCGGTCTGCTCAGTGCTAACTAGGCAATAATGAAATCCTGAGGATGTGATACATCAGCTGTTTATGAGCATACCAGTCAGGGAGAGTTTCATAGATAAGAAGAAATCTCTCAGAAAATAGACAATTGACTTTAAATTTCTTAAAGCAGACAGGGGTCTCCTGACTGCTGGGTAAGGGTTTTTTTTTAATTTTTTAAAAAATTTTTCTTCTAATGTGTTTTTTTATATACTTCTAATGATAAAACCTCAATGTGTTTCCCTCATTAAAAAGTTGTCTGTATTGAAATTCCATAGGCTTCTGCGAGAAAGACATGAAGTGCAGAGGGACCACCAATTCAAAGTACCTTAAAATCCTTTCAGCTACAAGTTAAGTAGGATTTAAGTCCATGAGAACACAGAGGAACAGAAATTCAGAATATCTTTAAATGTGCGATTTTTAAGCCTTTCATTTTTCTTGATATGCAGTGGTGTATTGGATCTGAAATGCCAAAGCACTATGTAAATATTGGAGCCAAGTTGGTTCAGCTTTGATTCTAACTCCTGTTAATTTTTATTTTTCTTTGTATAAAGGAAATGCTTGGGGACAGTGGCTTTCACTGCCTCTTCTGTCAGTCCTTGCTCCTGGAACACCTTGAAAATGATGGGATTGTATGTTTTCCATTGTTCATAGTACTGTATGAGAACCGTAGGCATGACATAGATGGGTGATGCTGGAATAATTTCCCTGATGCAGTACATAACAGAGTGGAAAGCAACAGAAGACTAAAAGAGAATTAAAGTGATGAATCTTATACGCCAAGGATTAGAGCTGGTGTAATTGAGAATGCAAAGAAATCTGCCCAGTTTAAACTGTGATCTATCAGCCTATGAATTGCAACTGATTACTTTTTTTAGGACAGCAGTATGGCAGACTGGGGAAAATATGTTTCAGAATGATGTTTTATTTACAATATATGTTTAAAATGTAGTAAATAAACTGAAGTTGAAAACATTAACAGCATCAACTGAAAGTGTATGAGCCTAAGTGTGTGAGTGGCATGTGCTTTGAAATGCATGTGTGGGAACATGTTGGATATGAGCCAGCAATGTGTGCTTGCAGGCCAGAAAGCCAATTGTACCCTGCTCTGCGTAAAAAGAAGCGTGGCCAGCAGGTCAAGAGAGGTGATGCTTCCCATCTGCTCCACTCTTGTGAGACTCTACCTGAAGTATTGCATCCAGCTCTAAGGTACCCAGGACAATAAAGCCATGGACCTGTTAGAGCAGGTCCAGAAGATGGCCATGAAAATGATCAGAGAGCTGGAATACCTCTCCTATGAAGAAAAGCTGAGAGTCAGTGTTGCTCAGCCTGGAGAAGAGAAGGCTCCAGGGGGACCTTATTGTAACCTTTCAATACTTAAAGAGGGCCTGTAAGAAAGAGAGAGACTCCTTACCAAGGCCTGCAATGACAGACAAAGGGCAATGGTTTTAAACTGAAAAAGGGTGAGTTTAGATTGGACATAAAGAAGAGTTTTTTTACAATGAGGGTGATGAGACACTGGAAGACATTGCCCTGAGAAGTTGTGGATGCCCCATAATTGGAAATGTTCAAGGTCAGGCTGGATGGGACTTTGAGCAAGCTGATCTAGTGATCAGCCCCCACCATGGCAGGGGGGTTGGACTAGGTGATCTTTGAAGGTCACTTCCAATCTAAACATTCTCTGATTCTATGATTCTAAGAATCTGAGTATTTAACTTTATAAGATTTAAAAATAAAAAGCATTGTTTCTACCAACCTGCAGTGACAGCTCAAGAAGCAAGATAAACTACTCTAAGTTGACTTCATGGCACATGAAGCTAGTGTTCCCATTTCAGGGCTACAGAGCTCAACCTCTATCCTATACTGAAGCACTTTGGCAAAGGTGTCATACATAGATGAAAAGTACACAGTGAAATTGTCCAGTTGTTATCTCCATGGATGATGTTACTGTGCACACAAAAATCTTTGATTACTTAGATTCCACTTTGCTTGGGAAACAAAGGCAATGTGGCTGTGGTTAGGAAGACTTGATTGCAGGCACACTAGTGCTGCTTCACTGTTGCAACAATCTCTAACATATAATCATTGGAAGAGATGAGCAAATTAAACTCATTAGAAATTAATTCTCGGCTGGATTGCTTTCCTTAATTATTGTACCAAGACATTGAATAATGTGATGTATCTATTTAAACTGGAGTTTTCATAGTAAAAAATGGGAAGATTATTGCAGACATTGCTAGAAATCATTATTATAGAACAATAAATAGAATCTTCTTTGGAAGGTGAGGAAAGACTTGCTGTAGCTGAGTCGCAGCATTGGTCATGCACACAGTCCTTAAAGTTGAAGAGAGTGCTGGAGCAAACTCAACTTCTTCAAGTCTTCCTTTGTTTGTTTTTTGTAGAGCTTGTTTTACTTATTTTGGGAACATATTCTTTGTTCTCTTTGTTATGTTTTAAATTTGGTTCTACACTGTTTTCAAGTTTGCATTCTCCCAGTGACTGATAGTTGTCACTTCTTTTTGCGTCCTTGAGGCACTCAGTGGGATGGTTTCTACTACCATCTCACATGTCTACTCCCATGAGGCCCTACTGCACTAATGTAGAGTGTGTAATTATGCAGAAGCTCCCTGAAATTTCCCAAACACATTTATCTGTCATTGACAATACATTATGTATTGCTATCTAATATCCCAAATTGTTGTTCCTGTTTAATCATATCAACTGCTCTAGGTGTCAACTTGTTCAAAACAAAATTAGGTTTTGCTGTTACAAAGTAGCATTTGTCTCTTTTAATAAGAACAAGTTTATTCTAGTAGTGACTCACACAAATGCAAAAAATCTACATGGCTGTCATAGGAGATTGTCACATCTAGAGAGCCAGGAAACAGCAGGAATATACCCTAGGCAATCCTAATCAATAAATAGAGGATTACTTATTATTCTCTAGGGGTTTTTCAGAAAATGTCTAACTCTTGAGTTCTATTTCATGTTTAAATCTGCAGGTGTTGAATGCAATGAAGACAAAGAGAATTGCAAAAAACAATGCACTAGAAAAAGAAATTAAAAACCACAAAGAAACATCCACTAGAATATACTTGAGAGTAAAGGTATCATCTATAGAGAGCTAGGATGATGCCTGACGCAAGGAAACTGTTAATGCTTTCACTTTTGTTCATGCATGTATTTGTAGAGAATCCGAAAATTTTAATTCTGAAGGAAAATCCAATACTTCTGAGCTATAATAACATCTGATTTTTGGGCTCTTAGTCATCTGTTCCTGATCTTCAGCCTACATAATCTGTTTTTCTGAGAGGAGAGAGAATACTGTAGGCCTCCTTAGTGGAATGAATACAGTCAATGGATGAAAGCTGAAGCCAGAAAAAAACTCTGATTTAAGTGTGGACTTTGTGTATTTAATAGTGAAAATTTTTTACTATTGAAACAAAATATCTAGGACAGCATTGTTCAAATTATTGAGCTTATTATAAAGCAAAATAAATTACTTCTAAGGGCTAGGAATTAATAGATGAATTAAGAGTGTCAATTTTGTGAAACTCTACATTATGTAGTGATATTATTGATTGACTGATGTTCTGCCTTTTGTCTTATCAAGACGTTCTCGGATAAATCGGTGTTGAAGGTTGTCTATAATCTCCAGGGAAAGAGATCAGATGAGTGTAGAATATTTATTTGACTGAAGGGTTGAGCCAAACTCATGTTCATTTTTCTCAATGGTCCAGGCTTCTTGGAAACATATTTGCCTTGATGCACAAGGCCAGACTTGTATTATCTACCATACGACTCATCTGAGTCACATCACATCAAAAATTAAAAAATATAATAGCAAAGCCTCACCTCAACAAAACAGAATATCAAGCCTATCAGGCTAGATAGATGAATTTTCAATAGTTATTTGACTGAAGAGTTGAATCAAACACATGCTCAGGACTTAAAAACAAATTCTGCCTGAGTTTTTATTCTAACAGTCCTATGCTTCTGAACATCAGTGAATGAACCTAGTAACCAAATGACAATCAGCATCCACTTGGAAAGTGGTCTGCCGTTTTTTCTCCTCTTTCCCTAATATTCCCTCCCTCCCACCAAAATCCCACACTGAAGACTCTTCCCATATTTACTTTTATTCTACTTCAGTGGTTTCTAGACTACACAGTGGTGTAGTATCAGTCTTTTTTTCACTATAAGCCTATGTTTGTGCCAGCCCGGCCGTGAGCAAAGCAATATAGATTCAGAGATTGCTCTTGTCCTGTGTTCCACTGCTTTAGTTCTTGACTAAATTTACAGTCCATTCCTACTCTGTTCCTCTGCCTATTAGTTATCACTTGAGTTTGCTACTGCGTAGTGAAAGGCACTTACAATATATGCCACCCTTCATCTCTTCTATTTCTTGATGCTGTAGACAAAACAACTAATTGTTTTAGGCTGTAACATCAGGGAAGTCTTGCAAAATCCTGGATTTTTCTAATGAGAAAAAAAATAAAGTCTAATTAGATTTTAAAGATAAGGCAGTGATTTTTCTTTTCCTTTTATTTCAAACTACTGATCCAATTATTTTCAAACTAATCTGACTTTTGCTCTCTAAAGTTTGGTAACAAGCCAGTTTGAGAGCTAGTTTAGTGAATGGATAATTATTTTATAGAGCTATAGTACGAGTTACATGTTCAATCTCTTCTGAAAAGACAGCATAACAGATAGATATAATAGGAGAGCCTCTAATATGTAGTCATTTAAGCCGTTGCAAATGTGTATCAGCTTTGAAGCAATCTTCCCAGGACATTCAGATAGTGTGAAATTTACTCTTTAATGTATCAACACACTATAGTTAAGTTCTCAGTACAACTCTGTCTACAGTTTATCAAAGAAAATTCCACAAAGATCACCTCTAGACTTAAATTCTTGCTTTTATTTAAGACTTTTGTTGTTTTGTTACTCTATTGCAGCTAGCTGTTCTAACATCCTCAGACTTAAAAACTGTAGATATACTTGGTTTCTGCCAGATTGAATTACATAGGGGCAGAGCTAAGGTCTGATGTGTTAAGCATATTTGCATACTGGATCAGGATGAAAGGATTAAAACTAAATACAATATTGCTAAAAATATTTGAAATATAGGCATATTCTATTTTAAAGCTTGCATCTCAATAGAAAGCTGCATTTGATGATAACATTTGTGATAGTGCAGGCTTCTTGGAAACATATTTGCAATGATGCATGAGGTTGGGTAGCTGCCTTGTAATGTACCATAACACTTGGTTGAGTTGCATCACATAAAATGTTATGAATTCTAACATCAAAGCTTCACCTCAAGAAAACAGGGAGTTTTAAACATTTCAAGTAGACAGCTTGTTGCACAGGGTTAACCCAAAATATCTTCTCTTGAAATAGGCTAACAACCACCTTTAATTTATAGCACCCAAGACTAAATCTTTTCTTTCCCATTAAATTTTCTAGTTGATTCAATTTTCTTGCATGGAGCACTGATTCTTGGCAGGCAAACTCATTTACCAGCAGACATTCAGACAGAAAACTATTGACTGAGTTTTTCAGTTACCTTCCTTTTTGTGGATGCAGCAGCAGCCCAACAAAAATTACCTTCAATTTATGCTTCTATCGTGGCATTTCAACATCCACTGCTAGTGAATGCGGTCAGCAATAAGTGGGGAATGAACAGTGAAGCAGTGGAAGTCTAGCACTTCTGGCAGTGCTTCAGCTTTTACTGAAGCATGCTTACTTTCATTTCAAGTTATGGCAAAATATATAGCCTGTGAGAGGCCGCCCATTCATGATGTGTGGGGGAAAAGATTTTTGCCAAACTCCATTAGCTGAATAGTTCTCTGGGTGAACTTACCTAAGTTAGCCCTTTACTGCTGGAAATTATGCCTATTCTTTGCCAAAGTACATATGGCTTAAGGATCTCCAAGGCACTGCAGCTGGGTAGATAGTAACGGAAAAGTAGCTTTTACATTAGAGGGACTACACAAAACAGCTAGCATGAAAGCTCTTCAGTATTTTGTAGGACTAGCAATTTCTCTTTCCCTCTCTTTCTCATTTGTCTTTTTTTTTTCCTAAAATATTCTGCATTCAGTAGTGACACTTACATGAACACCAACTGCCAGTAAATGAAAAATCTGATATTAGATTAGCAGCATACAGCCTCTGTATCACACACAAGCAGGGAAGAAGTGCAGGCAATTGCTTTCCAAAGCAGGCATTTCTGCCCGCAGAAAATAAATGAATGCAGCATCAGAGAGAATGACAATTCAATAAGACTGCAAATTTTTCCATGGTTGGCTAATAGGATGCTAATTATCATAGCTTAACCCGGGTCAATGAACTTAACTTTTATTGGAAATGAGATATTTAGTTTTAAAAATACAAAGTATTTAGTGCTAACAAATTTATATTGTTCAAACCATAGCTTGGCTTCTTGCATGAGATTACTAGGCTGATCAGCTGAGCATGTCCAGTGTCCAGAGAAGTAATAATTTCAGGGATGTTTGCAATTTCGGTGAGTGTAAATCAAATTTCTTTGGCCCTTGTTACATGGTGTTAATTAAACTGGCTTTATGAATAGGTCTAGTCTTAGAGTCCAGGTCAGATTTGCACGCACGGGCTCAATTTCTTACGAAAGAAGTCATCTATAATTCCTGTATTCTTTTGTTTACTGGACAGTATTCAAAGACTGTTCAAATAAATGAATAATTTATTAATTTATTTGTTTCTTTTATCACTTTCTCCATTGCATGCATGAAACAATTGGGGCAATTAAGTGTTTAACAATACACTTTTTTAAGGTTTGTTTTATTAGGTAACTATAAAAGTGTGTTATTAGATGGCTTTCAAATTATTTGGTTGTTGAATAATTCAGCTTTATGTACAACAGAACTGCAGAATTGCTTCCAGAAGTAATGAAACAGGGAGTTATTAATGGAAGGTGCTAGATGAGGAGGGTAATTGGACAAAATTTCTGCAAATCTGGAGGTGGGTCCTAGGGAAATCTTGGCAGTCATCCTGATTTTCCTACTGAGGTAAGAGAAACTCAGATAATGATTGTGGGTATATATATATATATATATTTGTCATTTTAGCTAAAGAAGGAGAAAAATAACTTTGAAGGGATAGTTTAACTTCCTAAAGGAAAAGGAGGAGAATGCAAAATAAACAACAATGCATTTCAGAAAGATTTTGGTGAAATGCTGACAACTACACTAGAACATGACAAATGGTGACTAATATTGGGCCGTGCAATGGTCTGTCTAGTGTCAGAACTGTGGCTTTACCCTTATTTAATGACACAAGTGGTGGAATTAAGCCTATGTCTGTTAAATGTGGGCTTAATGCCCAGCACTGAGCAGAGCTCTTGACCTGTACACTAAGAGTTCCCAGAAAAACACCTATAGCTTCCTTACAGGGTGTGGGGATGAGGGGAGGGATCTGAGCAAAAGGATTTATTTGGGTCTTTTAATACAAAAACTTCTGAGAGGGAAGATGGTTAAGAAAATTAAACTCTAGGTGAATTATTTTCTGCGTGGTGCCCAAAATCTTTGAATGTCTGCATGTAACAGCTGTGTACAATCTTAATTGTTTACCGGAGTGCTGTGGCCCTTATGGTACAAGCTACTGGTGATCTTACTCAGCTCAGCTACTTGTCTGCAAGTGTAACAAAAATGTGAACTATTTACTCCACGGATGCAGCTTTTTTCTTCCAGTCAGGGCAAATAGCTTTCAGACTTGACATGTAATAGTCCAAATGGATGGCAATGATTTGGGCACATTCCTCTGAACTGCCACATACAAGCAGGTACACCTGACTAGAACTATATTTTGTATATTGTAATTTCTAAGCCATGGAGGGGATGTGTGGGGTGGAATAGCCTACTCTAGAACAAATACTATAAATTTCTTCAGAGAGCATGATTGTTTCCTCAACCTGGATACTGATGAGTTAGAGTGGCATGAGGGAGATAATTGTCACAGAAACTCACAAAAATTACTTTAGACGAGGTGATAGACTTCAAGGAAGTTAGAAAGCTTCCTAGCCATATGGTTCTAGAAGTTTCCTAGCTTAGAGCAGGTGTACCTGCCACAATAATGTGTTGTAAATCTTCTGGTAGCAATATACTCTTCTGTTCTCAGTAATTTTTAAAAATCCTTACAGGATCTGTGATCTACTGTATTTGCTGCAACATGGGGGAAGATACTCAAAGGGGGAAAAGACTCTGCTGTGTCTGACCACCAAATATAGGCTTATAGTTGTCATTCCTATAAAATGTGGAGAATCTGCTGGTAGAAATACTCTTTTGCCTTGCCAAACAGTGATAATGCCATTCTCCTTTTACTCTCAACATCTAAAGGCAGATAATGGTACTGTTGCTCTAGCTGCCTGGCGGTAGCTCTCAGTGATAGTTCAGGTAATTTGTCCCTGCCTTTGTTTCTAGTATTTTAAAACAGATGTGACTGTAGCTTTCTGTAGCTTTCTGAGCCTGAGGTCAGATTGGTTGCTTAGGACGCCCTGTATTTCTTTCCCTTCTAGCATTGGCTCCAAATAATTAGTTCATTTTCCTTTAGTTCATGGTTTTTTTTCATATTACAGTGAGAATGGAAAGGAAAGGAAGGGCCTCTAAAAGTTACTTACATCCATTTTTCTACTCTTTTCTTCAACTTACTGGCTGTCTGACCATATCAAGTAACTAAGCCAGGAGATGTGGGTTGTGTTGAAGTTTCATGGCTGTTTCCATGTGTTTTTACTCTTATACCTTGGCTGTACCCTATTTAAGGAAAAAGTCACCTCTAAAGTATTTTTTCACTTTACTCTTGATGCAGCTTTGTAATGTGATGCTGCCAGTCACAGAAGGACTCTGTGGCATTCTGGGTAATACCAACACAACTGGTAGAGGAATATGTTCAGTAGCTAAGTGAGTAACTACACCCAGCAATGTAATTGTAAGGGGAAACTGCTTAACTCAGTTGAGATATGAAAAGAGGGTAAAATGTATGTATGCATGATTTTATTTTTGGTACACCACTGGTCCCATTGTGTCTGTCTCGTACTGTCCTACAGACAGTTGACCTTATTACTGAATTTTATTCAGGTTTTAACTTGCAACTATTTTTTTGCCAAGTGAGACCCAGCCTACTTCTTTAACAGATCAGTTGTAACTCGTAACCAACTCATTGAATTAAGCTTAAACAAAAGGGCTTTCTCTCTCTGCTCCTTAATTCACTTAAAATACTACAAAAAAAAAAAACAAAAAACCAACCAAAACCCTTGCACAACAGCAAACCAAACCAACCAACCATACAAAGAAAACAGTAAATGAACCTAACCAGACTTTGGTCAGGGTCTTCAGACAATTCATTTAAAGAAATCCAATTTCTTACTGTTCTGCGTGTGTTCTATTCATCTCACCATAAAAAGAGATAACATTGGCAAAAAAAAAAGCTCAACTATAAACAGAAGAACATTTAAATCTGACTAAAATTAACCATTTTTAGCCATAGAGGAATAAATAGAAGAACATACTGTGTGCCTTATGTAGAGTGTAACAGACTGTATGTAAAGCAGTTCTGAAGCTGCTAGCACAGTGTTCCATAGACAACAAAATTATTTTAGTAGGTGTTCTGGAGAAAAGCAGTTTGAACAGGGAACATTTGTTTGTTTTTCTGGCGGTGGTCCCACTTGAAATTTGAGTTGTTTTTTAATTTTCTTCAATTAGTCACCTTAAATTTACAATATTTGTGTAGACAAGTCTTTGCCTCTACACAGCGGGATATATACATTATACATGACTCCACTGGCTTCCAGGGAACAAGGCGCTGCCTAAAAACAAGATACAAATATCATCCAAGAATGGTAGGAGCAAGAGTAAATGTCATAGAGGGGCAAGACTGTAAGCCTATGTGCAAGATTACTCTGACTTTACTAATTTTCTCTTTACCTTTGTATTTATTAAATGATTTTAGAATTTCCTTGGGTAACATACTCTATCCATGCTACAAGATGCTTTTAAATAGGAGATGTAAAATAAAATATGGCACCAGATAAGTCTCTAAAACTGCTAACTTCTAAAAACAAAGATCATGATTGCTAAGTTTATCCCATCCTGCCTGCTTACCTTGTATAAAATTTTGATTGAAAGCAACCACGGATGTTTTTGCCTTTATTTTTTAAGGTCTGCCCAGAAAGTGTATGCTGCTGGATACCCAAGTGACTTGGAAATTTCTTCAAGTTTTTATTAGGAAACATATGACCAGTCAATACTACTGTCTTAGTGCAGTAGAAATAAAAAACAGCAACAGGTATTTATTTCCTGGAAACAACACTTTGAAAAGGAAAAAGTATAAAGTGTTCTAACTAGCATTAGAATAATAGCAGAATTTGCACCAATTATGGAAGAATGCTGTTAATATTAACAAATGGGTAATTTTTCTGTTTGCAAATGTTATTTAAACAGTTCTTAGTATCAGCAAATCAGAATACACTTAGTTAATGTCCATTATCGAAATAAACTAAATGAAGGCAGATTTGTTTTTGTCATTCCTGTGTCTAAATATTGGGTAATGGCTTTATGCCATGTTCTGTCTACATTTTACAGCAAAAGTGTTCTTACGTGCTTAAACTTTTGTCATTTTGCCACACTGTGTGGCAAAACTCTAAACACTGTCATGGCCTGTAAAATTAAAAAAAAAAAACAAGAAAAAAGTGCATCAGAGAATCCACAAAAGCAGGACATGAAAGACCAGTTGTGGAGATTGGCATGTCTCCTCATTTTTTGGAGAAAGAAGTCTCATCAGTTCTCTAAATGAAAAAGAGCAGGTATTACATGTTGGACGGTATTGAGTAAGACAGCTTTTTGGTGGAAGACATAACAAGGGATTAGGAGCCATTCTAACTGGAAGATTGGTCTTAGTGTGCCCATGTCAGCTATCTTCCAGCAACATCTTTCTTTAAAAATATGTAAAGCTAGTTTGTCTGCTATGTCTTTAATATGAGAATATTAATCTACATGGAAGCAGTGCTACAGGGCCTGTATTGTACAAGGTTGTGAAATTCAGATGGGTGGCACATTTGTAGCTTGTTTTTGACTTCTGTTTTTCTGTTTTTTTTCAAGGATACACATAATATAATTGTAAATATAATTGTAAATTTCTCAACTCAAATAAAGATAGTGGTTTCAAAATACAGGAAGGTAGATTTAGATATCTAGCCTATAGACTAGACATTAGGAAAAAATTTTTTTACAACGAGGGTTGTAGAATACGGGAACAGGTTGCCCAGAGAGGTGGTAGATGCTCCATCCCTGGAAACATTCAAGGCCAAGTTGGATGAGGCTCTGAGCAACCTGATCCAGTTGGAGATGTCCCTGCTCCTTGCAGGGGAGTTGGACTAGATGACTTTTGAAGGTCCCTTCCAACCCTAACCATTCTATGATTCCATGATTCTATGAACTCTTACTGTACACAGAGGTCTTTGGGAAAGTTATAGTAATGAATAGTACATTGATAATTCAAGTACTTGTATTTAAAACATGGTTGTGGGGGCTGGCTCCCATTACTTGTGATGGCGAGGAAATGATATGTCATAAGAGACTGTTCTTTATGGATATCTGTTTCTTTTTGTCAAATATCATGGCCTTTTAGTGAATTCTGGTGTTTGTGGTTTTTTTTTAACTATAAAAATACATAATTAATATACACATTTCATTGGGGTATGAAGTCTATGTTTTTGTAAGAATGGCCATGTAGTATTGATATCTAAATCTGCATTTATGCACCTAATTAGCTAAACTAATATTAATAGAGTTCTGAACATTCAAGGGTCTTGTGATTTTGTTACTTCTATCCACTTTTAGTATCTATATTTGAGAAGCGGTGTTCAGTTGAGTATCAGTCATCAAAGGATTCTTCTTTCTTTCTGAAGATATCAGATTTCATAAAGTTACTTAATTAGTAGTATTACAGTTTTACTAAACAGCAGAAAACCAGCAGAAATAATACCTCTATTTCAGAATAATTTATTTCTATATAAAACAATGCTTTTCCTGTCAGAAGGTAGAATATAAGGTAAGATTGTTTGAAAAACAGATTATGTTATAAACACATTGCAAGGCATGTGATAGACCTTTTAAAGTCCATAGAAATAACTAGTCTTGAGTCATAACTTTCTTGTTCAAGGAATGACAATTCTCATATAATGAAGATCTGTGTGTTTGGACTCTCCTGTGCTTTTTGCAATTTTGTTCAGATGGGTTACCACTGCTACCTTGCCCTTTTTCTGTTCTTCACAGATATTTCTAACTCTGCCAAGCATAAAATGTGAGGCAGGACTCAAATAAGCTTGCATGTGGTTTGTTTTTTTTGTTTGTTTGGTTGGTTGGTTTTTTTTTGTGTTTGGGTTTTGTTTTGTTTTGGCTTTGTTTAAGGTTTTGTTTTGGTCAGAAAAATTTTCTTGTGTAGGCTACTTAAGAAACTGCAATAGAAAACACAGCATCACTGGCTCCTTTTTATCTTAGCCCTTAAGGGAAGAATACGTTATAGCTGTGACCACAGCTGCAAGTGCAGCTGTGTTGATTCCATTTCATAAATGTAAGCATATATTTAGCTTTGAAAACCTTGAAAATATCAGTAGAGAGAGGGTATGTTAAACACTAAAGAATACACAGTTTTCTAATCTCTTTCCCCCTTCCCTCATTGACAAGATTGTATGAATTTGATTTAGAGTGACCTATAGACTGAAATTCCCGAAGCATGCTTGTGCATGCTGGAGACACGGAGGAGGGTGGATCCGTGAGGTATACTGAATCCTGGTGCAGATACAATTTTCATGCAGACAACTTCACTCAAAACCCAAGAGAATTAGCTGAGAATGCGTCTCCCTTCGCAGCAAATGCTACTCAGTGGTCAGTCCTCTCTTTGTTAACATAGCAGGGCACTTCAAGCTAGCTGCTGAGCTAGCTTCTCACTGAGAATTAAATGGTGGGCTCCCACTGCCCTATCAGTACTGAAAGCAATTCTCAACTAAATACCAAGTGTAGGTGATTATATGTCAAAATGAAATTTTACCTTTGGACAAGTGGACAAATATTTATCTTTCAAGTTATACTACAACCTCAAAACCTTATAGGAAGTTATATGTGTAACTTGTGTAACACTTAGAAAATCTCATAGCCATATTAAACTTAGATGGTACCTGTCTAAATTTATAAATATTGGAATATGCTCTGAAGATCATTACATTTGATCACTGGTGGGGCAAGTGAAATGTATTTCAAGTGCAAGTGGCAGATTTCATTATTTATGTATTTTTTTAAAAGTATCTTTGCAGAATCCTCCTTGTATTTTGATAAAAACATTAGTTGATAAGCTACCACAAAGGCTTAGGACTAGTTAGCATTTTGCAGGTTGGAACCAACATCCTTAAATTAACTGCAGGCTGCAGGCCACTGCAGGCTGCAGAACTCTGGGAAATAACGGTCTTGCTCTGTGAAACATTGATGAATAGCTGAGTAGCTGCCAATGACTTCTGTACTGCCTTTGGTTTTATTAATTTATGAAGTAAAACTTCAGACTGTGGACATGGTGAGGGGAGGAAGCAGAGTTCAATGCTGAAGTGGCAAAAGCATAAACGATCATGTAAGAAGGTTCTTTAACTAAGTGTAAGCTTTAAAAATTATTGTTGCCTATAGAATGAGTATCCAGCAATGTCAGTCACAGTGAATTTACACAAAAGGTGGCAGATGTGTGCCCCTACATTAATATATTTGCGTAGCCCCTTGTAGAATCCATTTCTTTGCTCTGATTCTTCCTCCAAAAAGTCACACTTCTGTGAGCTGAGAATAAACCAGCTCTTCTCTGTGAAATCTGACTCTTTTAGGAATGTAGATCTCTTCACATTATTTTACCAGCAGACAGAGCTTGCTCTGCTTAATTTGAAGTGTGTAATATGCATATTCATTTAACACCAGATTCATTTTGTACATGGCAATAAGCACTGTTTACACACATAAGTATAGGTATCTACATTGCTGCAAGCTCTGGTTTTATTCTATAGCGTTTGCTTTCATGTGACTTCCTTTCTGCTCAGAAGTCAAATGGGTAAGCTTTTGTCTTCCTGTAAAATAACATAAAGATGTGCCCAGCACGTATTTCTTTAATTTGAACAGTAACCTCTCATCCTATATACTCATGGGAGTGTGCAGATAAACATGCTACTCTAGATTAATGCAAAGTTTAATATATAGTGTTCTCCTGTACTTTCCTCTTGATGCACATACTTTGATTATTATGAAATCCAGGTTCTTCATCAAGACTATTTCAGAATCCTATGCACCACAATATTTTGAATGCCATCTTAACTATCAAATAGATTTTTTAAAAAAGTAAAAAAGACAAAGGAAAACAGTTTTTACTTTTGTCTTTTGAGCTAGTAATAAAGTCTGTTCCACAGCCAACATGAGCTATAATGTGCTAGACAAAATCCACAATGTGAATTAGATATCCCAGTGAGTTATAATTAGCTTGAGACAGTCCCTGTTGCTGACTTTTGCCATATGCTGGAACTTGACAAAGAATTTGGCCGATACACTCACAATGGTTCTAACTACAGAAGCAAAACTGCACTGATGTGATCTCCGCTATGCCATCAGGACATTCCTCTAGTGTAAAAGTGGCTCTTTAAGCACAATTTCCTGCCAGTTATCATAAGTTAAGCTGAAAATATCTGTTTATCCTGGAGCAAATGTTCACAGAAGTCCTTATTGACTTAGAGATGGTATTATATAAAAGTTAAATTGCTGTAAGCTGAAGGGTATAGATAAAGCTTCACTTTTTAATCATTACTATTGCTTAGCAACATGTACACAATAATCATTAAGACTTGTATTGTCCCAAAGTAATAGTTTTCAAAATGATTGTGGCATTTGCTGTTGCTGATACATAGATACTAATTTGAATTGTTATGAATAGCAGCTAATTGAAAATACTGCCTTTTGTTAGCCATCACATTCCTTGGTACTCAGCCTCTGTGATTTCATTTCTAACATATTATGCAGTGAGGGCAACTCCTCCATAATATAGAAGAGAATGTGCCATGAAGAGAACTTTTTGGATATCTCCCCACTGTCATGTCTGTCCCAAAATTTCCCATATGTTCATTAACCTTTTAATGAAATCTTTGCAATAGTTTGCCACCAAGCACATGATGGCACTCCACATTCCCCCTTGCTTTCAAGGTCTCCATGTTCTAATATTACACAACTTGATGCTGAAGTTCTGCTTGCTTTTATTTGGATTAAATAAGATTTAAAGGTCCTTTTTATGTAAATGTAGTGTACTGTGACTTGCTTGTATCCAGAAGTTACTTTTTTTTTTTTTTTGCTGGCTGACTTTAGAGAGAGAGCACTTTTTCTTGTACTTCTTGTTATGGTCTGCCTGTTTTCTTTAATTAAATTCTATTTTGTTCCAGACAGTTCATATTGTTTTTCTTCTTGAAAAATATGAAACATTCTGGGCCCTGTAAAAATGGAGGTGTTCTGAGCTGTTCATAGACAATATTAGCAGCATATTCATTATTTGTAACAGCATTAAACTATAAAAGAATTGTTACTATTCCCTTTCAGCCTTCCTTATGATAAGCATTGTCTAGTGAAATCTACTTTAAAAAGCTATTTTAGCATTCCATCGTAGAAATTAAAAGGTAAAGCCTCTTGAAAGAAGACCTTTGGGTAATGTTATTCAAAGTACAGAATATGAAATAGGGGCTTAAGAAACAAGAAGCTCACCAAAAGTGTCAGTTGAAGCAGAAGAACAAGGCTCTCTGTTGTCCTCCAGAGTCCATTCTGGTTTATTTTTTAATACATTTAGCTCTTAAGCTTATCAGGAAAACCTTGAAAATAAGTATAATTATGTAATTACTGTCCATTTGAATTTTTATAGAGGTTGAATACTTGCTCCAAAGTGACACTGTCAAAATGATTTTTTTAATAACAAATATGGACAACTTGCGTAATGGCTTGCAGTAGTCTAATACAAAAATTATATGTCTTAACATTTAATGTGAACTTTAGTTAAGGACCTTTATTTAAATAAACCTCTGAAAATATTCCATATCTTGGAAAACTGTGTATTGTTAGAGTGTCATGGTGCATCATTTTCACATGGGAAAATCAAGCTTATACAAATGCAGTTCTCCATGCATCACCTAGGCTACAGCTCCCATAGGGTGATATGTCAGCATATTCCAACTGACTGTCCCAAAACAAACTGCTTTCTTGTGATGGAATATTTTGCAGCAAAAGTGACCCTGTTAGAAAAGTGTTCATGAAAAATCAGCTCCCTTTTTTTTTTTGGCAAAATATTTTGCAAGAAACAATATTCTGAAGTGCTAAACATCCTGTTAATTTCAGTGGATGCTAACTTTTCTGTCAATAAGTTGTATTTATGACTTGTTATAAAAAAAGTGTGCAAGATGAAAGAGGCCATCACATTAAAATTTGCCATATTTCAAAATAAATACATCATTTGGCTTGCTCTTTAACAAGAAAGAGCTGAAAGAGTTTAAAGGAATGTGAATACTTTCCATATAAAACCCTTTCAGATTCAGCTACTGTTCTTAATACATATAGTATTTAACTCATAAAAAACTCACTTGACTGAAGTAAAGCATTGCAGTTCAAAACATCTTGATAATATGAATACACATCAGAATACAACCATAAAGATTGTTATGATCAAGCCATTTAGCCACAGATGCATAAGAAATACTCATAAAAACTGCACTCATCAAAATTCTTCCTTTACACAAATTACCTGCCTCACTTACCTGTGTGTGTGATAGCATTGCTTTTCTGAGGCAAAGAAGCAATGTAAGTATTAATTATTTAAAAGATTAATTAGTTGCTTTGAAGCCCAGTGTCTATATAGTTATCCTGAGTGTACAGAAAAACTTCAAAAATTTTTTTTATTAAACACATATGATAATTAGATGGGTACAGAAATAACAGAAATTAGTAAAGATGCAATATAACAGGAAATCAATTATACAGTCATGTACTTATGACTGAGAAGAAAACCTCATTTTGGGTTATTGTCTAAATATTGATTCTTTCTGACATTTTACTTGAAGCTTAGTCAAAATTGATTTAGGAAACAGTCTATCCTAGTTTTATTATTAAATTATCTGTGAAATAAATGTGTTACAAATGTGGTGGGTTGACCTTGGCTGGCCACCAGGTGCCTACCAAGCTGCTCCATCAAGAGGACAGGGGGAGAAATAAGATTAAAAACTCATGGGTCAAGATAAGGGCAGCTGAAAAAAGAAAAGCAAAGGCCACACGTGGAAGCAAAGCAAAGCAAAAAGATTTATTCTCTACTTCTCATCACCAGGTGAAGTCCAGCCGTTTACGGGGAGGTAGGGCCCCAGTACGCATAGTGGTTGCTTCAGAGAACAAATGCCTTAACAAATTCCCTCCCACCCCTTTCTCTTTGTTTTTACTGCTGAGCAGATATCTTCTGCTATGGAATGTCACTCCAGTCAGTTTGGATCAGCTATCCTGGCTGTATCCTCTCTCAGGCTCTTGCTTATCCCTAGCCCACTGGCCTTTGGGAGGCTGGGGAGTGAGGCTAAAAAGACAGCCCTGATGCTCTGTGAGCACTGCTCAGCAGTAGCTGAAACATGGGTGTGCTATCAACACTGTTCTAGCTACCAATACAAAGCACAGCACTGTAAGGACTGCTATGGGGAAAGTTAACTCCATCCCAGCCAGACCCAAAACAAAATAAAGATCATGTGAAGATAAAAGCTTTTTAAAAAAAAAAAATTCTAGGCTACATTAGGTCTCAAACTCAAGTCTTTTCTTGATTTTATTTATTAATTTTATTTTACTAGATTTTAATGTGAAGCAGAGAATTTATATATAATTAATTTTTCAAGTTCAGTTTTGGAAATTTAAAATGCTGTGCATAGAAATTTTAATCAAATTTGAAGAATTCCTTCAGCATTTATTCTTATGGCATGTATTTATAGGTGATTTGTTTAATGACATTCATGTTATCATTAATATTTTGTCATAGTTTAGGATTAGAGTAGTTATTTTTTTCCTAGGTTTTCCAGGAATCCATTCAATGATACGTCTTGAGATATGTGAATCTATTTAGCTATTTCCATCTGGTTGGCTTGTTAATTTTTCTGGAGGAAAATGGGAAAAAAAAAACCATCTCTCTACTTAGATTTCAATACTTCCAAATTTTGAAAGCATTGCCTTGAACTTCATAATTTTTTAAGGGGAATCTTTCTCTTCAAGGGATTAAAAATAAATGAAAATAGCAAAAATAAATAGTACTGGAAGGATTATCTTGTACCAAAAGCACTTGAACTTTGGATTTCCATCTGTTTTGCAGAGATTACAGAGGGAATTGGGCAGAGCTGTAAATTTACTTTGTAAATATTTGGTGTTAGTGACTGACTTTTCCTGCACCACTGATCAATGTGTAGATTTGTGAGGCTCTGATCTAGATCTAACTATTTTTATACTACCAAAACTGCACAGGAAAGTATTTGACTTGTGGTTGCTTCAGATGACTCTGACAGCGATTTAGAGACTTGCCACTGTGGGCCTAGTGGCAAATAAGTATGAAAAGGATCAGTACAGAAGATGAAAGCAACAGAATTAAATCTGCTCAAAATTGCTATGCAGAAAATACAGAGTCACAGCGTTAGTGAATTTTGGTACAAAACAAATGTTGCTCATGTTCCAGCATTATAGACATAGCAAAGACTAGTTTGTGGGGTTAACCCTTGTGATGTTGGAGTGCATCTGGCCTGAGTTCTTTATCCAGAGGTTTTTTTCTGGCTGAATGCTGTATAACAAAACTGCAAGTGCCATAATGATTCCTACCCTAGATGCTGTATGTTTATATATCCATGAGTGATTATAGATGCACATTAATATTTAAAAATAAACACTGTAAGACTTAAATGACTGTCATGTCTAAGTCCTGTAATGTTTTCCAGGATGTAGGTAATATTCACTGTGCTGAAAACAAGTGGCTTGAATAATTAGATGCAACACTTGAATCCTGATACAACAGAAGCTTTCTTCTCCATGCTAAAGCCTGTATCATTTTAGCAGTACACTAAGCTCTATGTAGAACTGATTATTTCCCAGTTTCTGTATTCTTCCTTCCACATAATTTCAATTACTGAGACAGTAAACATTATAATAATGCTGTCTAATATACCTCTGTTTTCTAGACCCTGGAGGTGTAATGACTTTCCCAGAATGCGACTTCTGTTTTGGTGGCTGTGATTACTGTGGGGATTGTATTTCAGTCAGTAATTGCTGGCCCCAAAGGCTAATTTTTGTACCAACGGTTAATTATATGCCTGTAAATAATGCAGTTCAAAACAATTCGAGAATTTATTTGTTAAAAATCAACTAAACCTGCAGAAGAAGGAAAGCTAGCAATTGAAAAATTAAGTCAAAATATATAGTACCCCTATGTTGTTGACAGTGGACGGGAACTCAAGCATGGAAATGAAAATCTGTTCTGCTCTTCACTGAAAATAACTGTTGCCTTTTATTCTGTCTCTCTCTTTATGCAAGCAACGTCCTGCTTCAAAACTGAGTTCCCCTGACACTGTGAACACTGCAGTTACGTGATCACGATGTATAAACTGTACATGGCCAGGCTGGCTTGGAAGATTCTTTTAGAGCACACCTGGGCAGCTGTGGCCAGCAGCTGCAAAAATTATGGGGTAGACCTCAGAACTGATCTGAAGAAATACGGACATAATTCCTCAAAGTTATAGGACAAAAAAGAGAGTGGAATAATTGGAAAAACTTAAAATTCATATTATATGTTGAATTATGCCTTGTACATATCATGGTGAATGAAACACCTATAGAACCTAAAAATGTTAGAATATGTTCTTTTTTAAAAAAGAAAAATCTTTAAAAGAGAAAATTGTGTTAATGGATTTCAGTCTCAGAAAGCTGGTCTGATATGCAAACTATGTCAATGCTGTGAAATTACAGAAACTTGACTTATCTGTGATAGCTTTCAGTACTTACCTATTGCTTGCAGTGTACCAACAACAACTCACGACTAATTGTAAATAGCAAAATATTCAGGGAGATTTAGGGAATATTCAGGGAAAATATTTCGGGAAGGATATATCTGCAGTGCTAAAGATATCCAAGGTAGTTTATATCTGTTGAACGATCTGAGAGTGTCACATAGTCAGTGTGACAATGGTGAAACTGAGAGAATTCTTACTGCTAAATTGGAGAGAATGGATGTTGGATAAGGAATTGTCTGGATGGTCGTGTCTAAAGAGTTATAGTCCATTACACAATGTCCAAGTGGAAACCAGTAATGAGTAATGTCACTCAAGAGTCTGTGCTGGGACCAGTACTATTTAACCTCTTCATCAACAACATAGACAGTGGGTTTGAGTGCACCCTCAGCAGATTTACACATGATACCAAGCTGACAGGTGCAGTTGATTTGCTAGAGGGAAGGGATGCTAGAGGGAAGGATCATCCAGAGTGACCTCAATAGGCTTGAGAAGTAGGTCCATGTAAACCTCATGAAGTTCAACAAGGCCAAGTGCAAGGTCCTGCACATGGGTCAGGGTAATCCCCAGTATGAATACAGACTGGGGGATGAATGGATTGAAAGCAGCCCTGAGGAGAAGGACGTGGGGATAGAAGAACTGGTGGTGGATGAAGAACTGGACATGAGCTGGTAATGTACCCTTACAGCCCAGAAAGGCAATCATGTCCTGGGCTGCATAAAAAGAAGCACAACTGGCAAGTCAAGGGAGCTGATTCTTCCTCTCTGCTCTTGTGAGTCTCCACAAATTGTCTAGAGAAGTTGTGTATGCCCCATCATCTGGAAGTGTTCAAAATCAGGTTGTATGATGCTTTGAGCAGTCTGATCGGGTAAAGGAAGGACATCCCTTCCCATGGCAGGGGCTTGGACTAGATTATCTTTAAAGGTCCACTCCAACTCAGAGCTTTCTGTGATTCTATTATTGTATGAAAATGTTAGTTCTTGGTATCATTTTCTGAGTGTCATATTCATACATCTTGTCTAATTTTGGAATTTAATGCTATGATTATTAGCTTGCTTTATTTTAACAAGTTCCTACTACAGCACTAAGTAAAACTATAGATGCATTTTAAATATTGCTTTGGCAAGAAAAATCCTCATTATGTGTAGGTAATTATTTACTTTACTAAAAATAATTTGCCTTTGCAGTGTGTCGTAGTTCAGCCCGGATCGGGACCAGACTACGCAGTCTCTCTCTCACTCCCCCCACCCTCCGAGAGAACAGGGGGAGATAATAGAAGAAAAACGGCTCGAGGTTTGAGATAAGGACAGGGAGAAATCCTTAAAGTTACTGTCACAGGCAAAAACAGACTCGACTTGGGAAAACTATTCATTTATTACTAAATTACTATTGCTACTAAAACTAGCAGGATAATGAGACAGAGAACAAGGGCCCCCCCTCACTAAACAAAACCACAACATTCCACCCCTCGCCTCTGCGAATTACGTATTTAAGAATTCTAATTAAAATACACAGACATCAACAGAAAAAAAAAAAGAATTCCCTGCACCAAAATCAAAATAATATCCTCACAACACCAACAGTGGATAGAGAACACAATTTACCACTTGTCCCTTCACCACAATCAGAACATAAATTTCCCCTAATCATTTTGCTCTTTTTATCAAGTTCAATCCCTGTTTTGCCCGTTGCCGCTCCCAATTAAACTCAATCCTTATCTCAAATTCCTCGAGCCCCACGTTGGGCGCCAAAATAACTGTCGTAGTTCAGCCCGGATCGGGACCAGACTACGCAGTCTCTCTCTCACTCCCCCCACCCTCCGAGAGAACAGGGGGAGATAATAGAAGAAAAACGGCTCGAGGTTTGAGA
>JAAGAY010134584.1:0-85175 GCA_011801015.1 Ardeotis arabs | reverse complement strand
CACAACAGGCCGGCAGACGCCTCTCAGGATCTTTTCACATCACCCATCTCATCTCCTCTCCACTTCATACAGCCGGGCCGGGATGAGTTGGGCCCAGTCGGCCACCTGGCGAGAGGCCAGAGGGTGAGGCCTGCAAGGCCCACGAGGCCTGCGCCTCCCCCTCTGTGCCTCTGCCCCCGCTCAGCTTCTTCACATCTTGTCTTCTCCCTTTTTTTTTTTTCTGTTTTCTCCTTCTTAAATACGTTATCGCAGAGGCATTATCATGCGACATTCTGCTACCAATTGGCTCGGCCTTGGCCAGCAGCAGGTCCGCCCTAGGCCCGGCCGAGTCCACTAAACAAAGGGGAGCGACTTCTAGCAGTTTCCTACAGAAGCTTCCACCTTAGGCCCCCCCTCACTAAACAAAACCACAACACAGTGAGAAAGGAAAACAGCAAACTTGTGCATTAGAAAAATTTACAAATACATAACCTTGCACTTGAAATTGGAAAACTTTGCTCCAAATCAAATTAAATACAAAAAAGTTACACTTCAGGTCAACATGTATGAAAAGAAAACAAGACTTTGTAATTATATGTCATGACTTGTAAAAAGACTGGGGTTTTTTTGTTTGAAGAAAACCATACAGACTATTAAAAAAGACACTAATTGAAGTTATGAAGTTATTTTATTTATAGTTTATTTCTTTCTACCCAATTTCTTTCACTACCAAAACCATCCCTTAGTCATAATAAATCATCTATGAACTCCTTAATCATAACTTTCAATCTAGTCTACTATTGAAAAGAAGCAAGACCAGCACCCATTGGAACACTGTGTGAGATGATGTGGACCCTCTGAAGTCACAGTTTTGAGCTGAAGAATACATACTGTCTTTGCTGCTGCAAACAAGAAATCAACTTCCCTCTCCCCACAACGTAACTTGAAAAATGCAGCAAAATCAAATCATGGGGATTAATGAGAATTAGTTTGGTAGCAACAGTGGCAGTTAGTAACACAATGGAATTGGTCAGTAGGACAGCAATGAAATACCTAATGGGAGCAGAGGGTCTGTTCAAGCATGTTGGTTTATTTTGCATCTTGCCAGGGGAAATGCTGGACTCTTGCTCAGCTTGCCATGCTTAACCTTGACTGATAATGTTTTGGTTGGTTTTTTTATTATTTTCTTTTCTTTTCAGAAGGAAACTGTGACATGCCCATATTTAAATGAAGTCTTCTAGAACGTACTGAGTGAGATGATTGCATAAACTAAATAATTCTGAAGAGAAGCTCATACAGCCTGTGTCGAGCAGCCAATCTCTTCGTAGGGTTGCAGAGTAGATGATGCGCAGTAAGAACATACCTCGGCTTTTCCCGTAGAAAATGACTATGCTCTAAGACAAAAGCTGTTTCCTACAATGATCCCAACATGACAAGTTTCCCTGAAGCTCTCTAGTCAGGCAAGTATATTCCCCAAGATTTTTAATACTGTTTTTCAGTGGAAGGCACTTCTGCTGTTGTATATTCTAGAGAATACCTTACATAGATAGGGTAGTCAAGATATCCAAGGTCCTCTGCAGAAAAATTTACCACACCATCTGGACAGGAAGGCCTAGTTGTTTTTTGCTTTTGTTAAAACGACACTTAAGTCGGATAAGACTAGAACAAAGTACAAATTAAAAACTCTTAGCGCTATCTGAGGGATAAAATATTTATCAGTATGTATAAAACAGAAAAAGTCAAGGATAGCAGCACAGTGGATGTTTTCCTTCATGGTTTGTGAGTTAAGTCAGCTCAGCAAGCAGCTGAACCAGCAGCACAGAATGAGCGGTCCCCGTGTGAACAGGAAGGAAAAGAGCAAGAGTTCCACTTCGCAGTGTTGCAGATCTGCTTGCCCATTCTTCTGTAAAACCAATTGAACTTGCACAGGCTGTCCTGATAGAAATTCTGTCTTCATGCGTACTTTATACTTTAGGTAGTATCCACTAGCAATTACACTTTGTGAAGCTTGAGTGGCCATTTCCCCATTACATCTGTCTGGATGTACTTGAAGGAACTAGTATTTCTTCCATAAAAATCTATTCATTTCCTTCTTATCTTAATGGTATTCTATCTTTCTTCTGAATTGAAAATAAGCATAATTTCACTTTGTATATTTTAAAACCACTTTGCTAGATGAGGCAAGATTTGTAAGTAAAGGTAATTTATTTTTAATAGGCGTATGATACAGCTAGAAAAATCAGGCAAGCTTATGGGCACATAAGCCCTTTTTTAACATCCAAGTATCATTTTCTGCATTTGACTTGGTAATTGACATCTTTTTACCTTAACAAGCACAAAATCCTCCATATCCCACTCCTCTTTAGTTATTTATTTAATGTCTCAAAAAAATCCATGACACTTCTGCATTCATCTGGGAGTTATCATAGAAATTCATACATCTTATTACTGCCACTTTCTTAAGCAAAGCCCTAGTCACAGACCTGACTGGAGGTATTATTTTGAGGTGACATCTTTTCTAAAGTGTACAAGTAGAGGGATCTGGCTGTGCTTAACCTACTGAGCCCAAAATGTTTTGCTCAACTGCTTGTAGATACAGTTTCCTCCATGTCTATCACTCCATGTGTGTATTCACTTATCTGCTGTCACATAGCCTCTGACAGCCCAGACTACTTATTGGGCATATGATTTTGTACAGAAAGTGGAAAAAAATGTGTTTATTTTTCACCCTGTAAGGTGCAACAAATGCTTATCTGCCAATCTATGGAAATGAAATTAATTTTCACTCTTTCTAGTAGTGAGTTGTGCTTACTAGGGTTATTTGCTCTTTGATGTAATTTTATTAATGATTTTGCTGATTTTGTTCTGTGTTCTGAAAAGTGAGTGGTCAGTTTGCTTTTGCTTTGGTCCTGATTTTCTGGGCTGATACACCCAGTGATAGCTTTTAGACTTTGTATGCAGAGTGTAGGAGTGATGAAGTTGAATAAATAGCCTATGTCTGAAAAGTAATGTGGTGCTGACATGGAATTTAAAATAGAACTCTTTGCATAAGTTCTTTAGATGTTGTCATACTGCTGCTACTGTGTACCAATGTACTACCTGGTGGTGCTGAAAATGCTAATAAAATACTAGAGGGAAGACGATACTCTTTAATTTTTCAATGCTTCATCTAATAGCTGTTCTGTGGGCAAGAAACAGGAAAGAATTCTTCTGAGTGCCATGGGAAAAGAGAAAGTTACTCTGTTCAATATAGATATAAACTTTGACAGATTGAAACCCCTGAAAGGGGCTTGAGCCATCTCTCTTCAGAGTCAGATCTGTTTTCCACTGCTTGTATTTTTATTACCAGAGTAACCCACTGGCCAATCATTCTGAATCTGATCTGATTAATCTGAGACTTGTAGGTTTATTTAATAAGTTAGGTTTGTAAAGAAAGCCTATGTTATTGTTCTCAACTGAACAAATAAAGAGAAAACCATTTTCTAACTGGGGAATCAGTTGTGTTTCCAGGAGACAGAAAGGACATGATGGGTTATTTTAAAAGTATTTTTTTTGGTGGATGATATAACATGGTCACAAAATAACTTAAAACTACGTGTTTATATTAGACACACAATATATGCTCTTCTGTTGATGACACATTTGGAAAAATAATATAATTTAGAGATGTTCTTACTGTAGCACTTACTCCTAAAGTGCTCTGATGACAAATTCATTTGACTAGGTGCAGTTATGCAGACCACTGAGGTAATGTAAGATTTTTACAGATTATTTTACAGCACACTGAATGTACACTTTGTTAATTAATTACTTTATTTAAAAGTAAATGTTCAGACATTTAGATTTTAACCTGGTTTCATAATTAACATCTGTGGATATAAGTCTGTAACACTCATCAATAATGGCTAAAAAAAAATCTTTGTTGTTGTTGGATTTTTTTTTCCACAGATAAATAAAATAAATGTCACTTTGTAAATGCAGGGAGGAAGTGAAGTGTGGGATGGATTGAATATCTGCCAAACATACTGATGGATTACTCATGAAACTGAATTGTGAGCATTCTCAGTACGACTGGTTACATGAAAACAAAGCTATTTAAATAAATGAAAAGATATGATTGATTTGACAAATATGTTGAGATTTCAAATTTGTAAAAATAAATAGATGATTCAGAATACGGTGAAGATGGATGAATTAAACTCTTTTAAGCATGTCCCGATTTTATGATGAGATTCTCTGAAGGGAACTGTTAACACCATAATCTATCAAAATGCCTAGTCTCTAATTTTTGTACAATACATAATACCAAGTATAAAATGTAGTCTGAAAATATTCTGAATAGGAAAGCAATTAAAAGCTTCATCATGGTTCAAACTGTCTAAAAATATGGGGAACAAATGAGAAGGCTTAAATTTGACATTTGTCTCTGTGTGACAGGGATCCATACCGGTAAGAGAGACGGTAAGCAGGTAAAATCTTTAAAAAATAGTGAACCCTGACAAAATATGTTAACTCTGCATGTCTTACGTATTTCTTACTGTGAAGTGATTCCTTAAAGAAACAGTAGGCAAAAAAAATAGATTGGGTAATATATGCTGAATGTAAATAAAAATAAATTCATAGTGGGTTGTGGAAGAGACAATTCTGTCCTGATCACAGTGGGTGCAGTTGAGGGTCTGGGAAAAGACCTTGTGACTTCTGATAGTCTGGAATTAAAACTGGATAGAGAAATTAGAATTTGCTGAGTTGGGTTGTTACATTAATGACAGTTGTCTCTAGTCTGGGAAACCAGTTCTGCAGGCTGAACAGTGTCTGATACTGTAGGTGATTACAGAGAAACCAAAGAGTACTTGAAAATAAGCTTAAAGCAAAAAGTGGTGTGGACAAAGTTTGAAAATATCTTCCATGTCATGGAAGTTGGGTAAATGTAGAGGTGTCTATTATTTAAATTTAATTTGCTATCAACTAAATTAAACAAAAAACAGTTAAGCCAGAAGCTTGGGAAAAAATTTTTACAATGAGCGTGGTAGAACACTGGAACAGATTGCCCAGAGAGGTGGTGGATGCCCCCTCCCTGAAACCATTCAAGGCCAGGTTGGATGGGGCTCTGAGCTAGCTTATCTGGTTGGAGATGTCCTTGCTCCCTGTTCTTGCAGGGGGGTTGGACTAGACGACCTTTAAAGGTGCCTTCCAACTGAAACTATTCTATTAGTCTAAGTATCCTGGACCTGTAGCTGCAGCTATAGAGTTTTTACCCTGTCCAAGAATGTTGTTTTCAATGAACAGTTGTAGATTGCAGCAGAGCTGTGAATTTTGGGCAAATTTAAGTGTTCTTGCAGCTTGCATGTGGATAAAGGGAGAACCAAAGTTCTTGGAGCAGATAAAGGGTGAGAGAGACAGGGCCTTTGGATTGTAGGGTCTTTGAAATCTGCAGCATGTTCACAGTCCCAGTAATCCACCTGGGGTTTCTACCTTGAGCTTCTGCTGCTTTTCTTTGTTCTGTTTAATACAGTCATTTTCCTCACTCATAAGAATGTACTTCTACCACAAGCAGCAACGGCCACCAATGAGTTGTCCTTGGGCCTCTCTTTTCAACCCTGTTTGTATTTTCAAGGCCTTTGCTATTATTCTGTGCTTGAACTCCATATCGTAGAAGGACATACCTGGTACCAAGCTTCAGTTTGTACAAGGAGTTCTCATAATAAGTTGATAACAAGCTTAACAATCCACGACTTGGGAGACCAAATTTAGCAGATGGCAAAGTTAGCTTAAGGCCTGTGGCATGTTGCTGTCAATGGCAGTACTATTTTTAATGGGCAAAAGCATTTACTATTTTTTTTTGATTGCTACTCAAATAGTGTATTAGACCTCTCTCAAATGCTTGGCTTTCAGTGATTCCTCAGTATCAGTAGTTAAGGTAAAAGCAAGGCCATTATATATCATAGGTTTATAGTTCTAATAGAGTGTAGAATTGTTCCATTCTTCTTCTGTATATTTTTCATTAGTGATTTCATATTCATTTTTAAATTTTTTTCTTCAAGGAAATATTTTTCAAGATTTTTTTGAGAGGATGTGTTCACACTTTAAAATCTGTGAAAACACTGCACTCAATTTCTGTAAAGTATGGCTTGGAGATGTCATATTCAATGTTAGAGTAATGATGGTTGCATGGAACTGCACAAAATAAGTCAGTATTTATTTTAACACTTAACTTCTTTGGATACCGTTCAGGCTGCTGTGCTACCAAGAAGGCAGTTAAAGTGTTTTTTATCTATTTACAGCAACTGTGAATATCCACACAACAAAGTAGACACTTACATTGGTAGAAGAACTCTCACTACAGACCAAAGGATCCTGACTTTGAAATGGCTGACATCTTTCTCTTCAACTTCTTCTTTTTGCACTACCCAAATAACAAGTACATGTGTATGTGTACTCTGTTATAGAGACAGTTCAAAATGATAAATCAATAACATTTATTTTATTTTATTTTATTTTATGTTATTTTATGTTATGTTATGTTATGTTATTTTATTTTATTTTATTTTATTTTATTTTATTTTATCTTATTTTTGTTTAGTTTCTTTGGTTTGATTTGACTTGATTTTGTTTGTTTTGCTCTATTTTATTTATTCTTCTATTTTGTTTCAATTCTTTTTGTTGAATCTTCTTGTTAAGTCACAGTCAAAGTACTTCTTATTCTGTGTCATGGGAATACAGGAACCATGATGTGGATGTACAAACCAGACTAATCAGTGTTCCAAAACAAAATAAGCACAGTTCTTTCTTTTTGTGAGAAAATATGAAGCTTGCTCATTGAAGGTTGTAGTTGTATCTATAACACTTAAAGGTATTTCTAAGTAAATATATGCAGTCTTAGTAAAATAAAATTGCAAGAAGCAATCCATTACAGACAGATGACAGCACACTCCACTGGACAAGAAACAGCATTATCTGTTCACCTCGTTACATAAGAAATGATTAACTGCCTTTGGTTAAAGAAGAAGCTATTCCTGTGGAACAGTTTTGCAAAGGCCAAAATCATAAAAAGAGGGATATTAATTTAACATCACCATTATTCATTGATAATGTGTAAAAAGTGCTTCATATGTCAGATGATATCTGTAAATTAATATTTTACAAAAGGATAAAGCTGAAGTATTCAGTGCTTTTAATATGTCGGGTCTCAAATATCTCTTTTTTCAAGTGTTTCTGTTGAAGATTAATAACCTAAACAGGTTAGTTCTTACCAACTTCTATTAAAACAATCCTTAAGTAACAAAGCGAAATTGAATGAACATTAGCGTTACAGTTGTGTGTTCCTTGCAAAATTACTAAAATTTATGACTTTTAAAATATGTTCATAAGTTGATGTGGATAATGTGTGGAAGTATAGTGTTCTTCAGAGTTTGTTAATCTGGAAAGCGTGTGTATGTGGATTTCATCCCTGATGCTCAGTATCATGGAAGGAATCTTTTAATATAATTTCACTCTTGGTGAAGTGGAACTAGTTCAAGGGATTTAGGGGAGAGGAATGCTCCTTTCTTTCCTTCAAACAAGTAATTTTGCAAACATAATTTTATTTTATATTTGCGGGAAGGTGTAAATAATTTGAAATTAGAGCTGTTCTTACAGATATGTCTACATGACAGCTGCCTTACTGGCCAGCACCAAGTAGTACATTTAATGGCCATGCTCTTTCAATTCTGAAATTCTTGATAGCGTTAGCTGAAGGCAGTAATACTTAATGGGTCAGAGACAGAAAGGCTGGAGGTATCAAGGCTCACACTGACCTGAGAGTCAGTTGTGATCTAATACTGTAATAGTGCATGAATTGAGCGGAAGAAACATGCAGGGCAGCTTACTTGGTGCTGTTTTCTGGGTATGAATAAACTTGGATATTTACTAACTGCAATATTTAAATGTGCAGCCTTGTTTGTTGTGTGTCCTGGCTACATGACTCCAAATTCTATCCAGTTCCCCTACTTCTGCTTCTCTGTCTTTCTTCCTTCTTTGTTCCTCTTGCTATGCCGGTAATGCCGTCCTTTATCATTCTATTTATGTTATCTACCTATAACATTTTCCGGTTTGAGATTTTTTTCCCTTCTTTATCTCAAAGGCTCATCAACAAATTTATTTAACACCATGGTAATTTTAGACAAACAGATACGGAAACTAGGAAGAAGTACTAATACTATATGTAACTAAGGCTTTTTTTTTTTTAATAAGACACAGACACAGATGGACCTCAAAAGTATTAAATGTGAAATTCCATTTTTTAACTGCAAGCTTTTGAAACTTGGAAACCCAGTTGATTTAGAGCTGTAAACATAAGCCAGTTGGTTGACTTTTCCATTATCGGCTTCCTCTTACTGATAATGTATGTGCCCTACGTGGAAGTTTGATTTGAACTTGCATAAGCTTTTTGGTGATTTTGTTACATTACACAGTATATCCTAATGTCCTAGTGCTAGGGCTGTATAACTTCTCTATGCAATCCAGGAGCAGTGAGCAAGTTGCTTCCGAGGACAGCACCCAATCCATTCTATGTTGCGTTAGTGAAAGCTTATGTTATCATTCACACATTATTAAAAATTGTTACAATATCAAATTCTCCCAATTCTGAGGTAGCAGAATTAGATATTTAAATAATTTCTGAGATAATGAGTTCCCTTAAACCTTTTGTCATCTCAAAGATTTCCTGAAGGAATTTTCATTTGGAAAAGCTTCTGTTATCCACAAATCCTGTGAAAAGTTACAATTTTTTCCAAAGCAACTCCTGTGATTGTCATAAATTCATTAATAAAAATAGTTAACAGTCTTTCCAGTATTCTGAAACTAAAGTAACTTTGCTACATATTTGACAAAATTTAGCAATGATAAATATGAAGACGGCTTCTAGGCAGTTGCACAAAACTACTTTAGAATGATGTAAATTCTGCCATTTGAAATTTAGGCAAATCAAGGTGACTTATCCATGAAATTTCAGTTTTCTCATCCTGCATACTGCCATGATGATATAGCCTATTATATAATTATGAATAGTTAAATAATTTTGGCTAAAACTTTCTCTGAAATTCACTTGAGACAGATTATTTTTGTGAAAAACCTCACCATAGAGGCTGAAGTAATACCTTGGCCAAGTAATAAGCATCTGCAAATAGTTTCTTAGAATGGGAAATACCTCATAGGCTTAATAACAAATCATGTTGAAATCTTTATTAATGATAACTCTCCACTGTATGTTGGCTTAAAAAATAGGTTTTGGAAAAAGGATCCTGTAGAGGGAGCCAGATCCCACCCGTAGCTGCTGAAATAGTTCTAGAACCATTGAGACGAGATGTTTTTCCTGAAAAGAAAAACAAACTCAGCCCCGGTCAAGGGGAAAAAAGAAATTAAACTTAAATATATTTAAATGACTGGATTTTACTGACAGAAATCTCTATGGATTTAGAATTAGAAGACTGCACGCTTAGGTGAATCTCCAGGCAGGTCTTGTGCCCATTTAAAACCACTACTGTAAAGTGCTATTTCCACACTTCTACTGTGTTTAAGCTATGCAAAGCTGCATGAAGAAGAAATTTCACCACTTATTTTCTCCTAACTGTTCTTCCTTAAAAAGGATCTGTACTCAAATTACTAAAATAATTTTGAGGATATAAGATATTTTCAAAGGTGCAAAAAATAAGTATGAAATTGTTTTTTATCCTTCTGATTATCTTTTCAGCAGAACTCATAGAAGACCTGATGACTCTAATGGCTTGGCTTTTAATTTGGGCTGGATATTTCCAAGCAATGGAAGCGTATCTCTGTCACTGACTTGAAGCACAGATTCCCAAAGGTACTTGGAAGCTTAATGACTGTTGATATCAACAAAAGCTGAGTTTTTCAATACCACTAGCAGTCTCTGATTCAAGAGACTGCTTCCTTTAATAAAATCCTAAGCAGTGGAGGAGAAATATGTATTTAAATGCACATACAAATTACATTATATCTATTGGCTGATTCAGGTTTTTATAATGCCTGTTGGTAAATTATCTTTCTTCACATTTTTGCTTTTATTTTCCCTCAAAGATGTTAGAATCAATATTTAATCTTTGTGTTCAATGTTCTTGATTTTGTGCATGTAAGTAACTTTTCTTAAGTAGAAAAAAATGGAAGATGGGAGTGGAAGGTAAAATCATTCGCCTCGACAGTAGTTTAACTATTTTAGTTAGAGCTTCCAAACAAAAAGACATAATTTAAACATTAAATGAGAGAACAGAATCTCAAAGATTTAAGTAAATGTAAAAGCAATTACAAATTAGGACATGTACTAATTAGAACATGTACTTCTGAGATAGTAGAACATCTCAGCATGTACTTTTGACTTACTCTGTATTACAGTTAGCAGAATGATACTGACACAGATATTGTGACCAATCAGTTTCTGTGCAACACAGTGGAGTTTAACAGGATGTCGATGTTCACCTTCAGCTTTTTGAAAATTTTAATGTAAGTGCTTACAGGCTGGCTGACACAGTGTCTTTATGGACAATCACACAAGTCCTTTTAAAGCTGAAACCTGGTAAGTGAGGAGTATGGTAGTGTAAGAGAAATAAATTAAGTTTGCCGAGTGGTGTTTTACCATGCAATGGCTGATGGATATCAAGGTTTACTTTTTGTCACAGGATGTACAGATCTGTGCATTGGTACTGGCAGATCTTGTAGAAAACTCTTCTGAACACAGAGGTGGCTCCAGCAGAGGTCTCAGATCTGAACCACAAAACACAGAGCACATCTTGTGTTTTCGTTTAGCCCCACTTGGGACCAAGCTACCCAGTCTCTCTCTCACTCCCCCCGCCCTCCAAGGGAATGGGAATGAGAAGAGATAATAGAACAAAAAGGCTCGAGGTTTGAGATAAGGACAGGAAGAAATCATTAAAGTTACCACTATGGGCAAAATAGATTCAACTAGAGGAAAACTATTTCTTATTATTAGTAAAACCAAAGCAGGATAATGAGAAAGAGAACAAAGTAACTTCTCCCCCACCCTCCCTCCTCCCAGACTTGAGTTTATTTTCAATTACCTCTACCTCCTTCCCCTCCATGAGTGGCACAGGGGGAAATAGTGAATGGGGGTTATGGTCAGTTCATAACGTCTCTTTTCCACTGCTCCTTCCTTGTCGGGGGAAGAACTCCTCACATTCCTCCCCTGCTCCAGTGTGAGGTCCCTCCCACGGGCTACAGTCCTTCATCAACTGCACTGACGTGGATAATTTTTCCACAGGCTGCTGTCCCTCAGGAGCTGGCTGCCCCAGCACGGGCCCTCCACGGGCTCCCGCCTCCTTCAGGCATCCACCTGCCCTGGTGTGGGGTCCCCCCCGGGCTGCAGGTGGATCTCTGCTCCTGCGTGGGCCTCCATGGGCTGCAGGGGCCTCACCATGGGCTGCACCACGGGCTGCAGGGGAATCTCTGCTGAGAGCAGCATCACTGCTCCCCCTCCTGCTTCACTGACCTTGGCATCTGCAGCCATTTCTCTCACAAGAAATTCTTCACAGCTGGCTCAGGCAGACACCTCTCAGGTTCTCTCCACATCTCCTCTCCACTTCTTGCAGCTGGGCTGGGCTGGGATGAATCGGGCCCAGACGGCCACCTGGTGGGAGGCCAGAGGGTGAGGGCCACAAGACCCACAAGGCTTGCGCCTCCCTCTCTCTGCCCCTCCTCCTGCCACTTCACTTTTTTTTTTTTAAATGTTTTCCCCTTCTTAAATATGTTATCTCAGAGGTGTTATCACGGAACACTCCGTCACCAGTTGACTCAGTTGACTCAGCCCTGGCCAGCAGTGGGTCCACCCTAGACCCAGCTGAGTCCACTGGACAAAGGGGAAACTTCTATCAGCTTCTTGCCGAAGCTGTCACTGTAGCCTCCCCACACTAAACAAAATCGACACATCTTGGATCAATGACTAAAGGCCACAACAGGCCCTAGTAAAAGGTCTCTCTCTATCTTTCTTATAAGTCTCTTTCAAGTATTGAAAAACCACAATAAGGTCTCCCTGGACTCTCTTTTTCTCCAGGCTGAAAAACTGCAATACTCAGCCTTTCTTCACAGGAGAGGTGCTCCAGCCCTCTGATAATCTTTGTGGCCCTCCTCTGGACTTACTTCAACAGGACCATGTCCTTCTTATGTTGGAAGCTTCACGGCTGGACTCACTACTCCAGGTGGGATGTCACCAGAGCAGAGAAGAGTAGAGAAGACAGAGAAAATTATCTCCCTCAACCTGCTAGCCATCCTTATTTTTATACAACCCTGAATACCTTTGTCTTTCTGGGCTACAAGCACACATTGCTGGCTCATGTCCAATTCTTTATCCACCAGTATCCCCAAGTCCTTCTCTGTAAGACTGCTCTCAATCCATTCATCTTGCAGGCTACATTGATTTTGGGGATTGTCCTGACTGAGGTGCAGGATCTTGCACTTGGCCTTGTCAACCTTCATGAGGTTTACATGAGCTTACTCCTTGAACCTGACACCGTCCCTCTCAATGGCATCCCTTCCCTCAAGCAAATGAACAGCACCACTTGGCTTGGTGTTATCCTTGCTGAGGGTGCACTCAATACCACTATCTATGTTGTTGAGGAAGATACTAAATAGTATTAGTCCCAGTACGGACCTTGAAGGCCAGCACTCATTACTGATTTCCACTTGGACACTGAGCCATTGACTATTAATTCTTTGGACGTGGTCATCCAGTCAGCTCCTTATCCATCTAACAGTCCATCCCACAGTCCATTCCAATTTAGTAATAAGAATGTTGTGGTGGACCATATCAAAGGGCTTACATAAGCTGAAGTAGTTCACATCCGTAACTCTTCCCTTCTCCATTGATGCAGTCACTGCATTGCAGAAGGCCACTAGGTTAAGTAAGCATGTTTTGCCCTTGTTGAAGCCTTGTTGGCAGTCTCTAGTTTCGTCCCTGTCTTCCATATGCTTCAACATAACTTCGAGGAGGATCTCCTCCATGATTGTACCAGGCATAGAGGTGAGACTGACTGGTCAGTATTCCTCAGGGTCCTCTTTTTTAATTTTTTAAAAATGAGCATAATATTTCCCTTCTTCCAGTAACTGGGGACTTTTCCTGAATGCCATGACTTGTGAAATACGACTGAGAGTGGCTTAGCAACTACATCAACCAATTACCTGAATTTCTGTCTATGCACCCATAAATTGTTCAGGAATCTTGTAGGAATGTAATTATATATTCTCCTTTCCTACTTAATTTGGTTGAATTTACCAGGGGATCCAAATATGACATGTATCTATACAGGCACACAGAAAGACACTAATTGCATAAGACTATTTTTTGTAAAGATCTGAGTTTAAAATACATTAAAAGAAGTTCATGGACAAAATATGAATATAGTCTTTACTAGCCAAAATCAGTAGGTTTTGCTTGTCTGTTTTTTCCTTTTTTCTTTGAAGCAGGAACATACATTCTTTTTGACTTTTCCGCCTTTCAGAAGAGTATGGACAGCTTTTATTGGCTAGTATCATTTAACAAAATTCCCTCTTAACCCTGTGTGTAAACCTGCTGATAAAAGCACTAAAACATCAACTGACAGCTGTTGCTCTTCCTGTTCCCCACTATAATTCAAGTAAGTGTGCTGGTATAAAATATATTTTAAAAGAACAAAAAATGGCCTGATTTTTTTCTGAGTTAGTTTGAATTGACTAGCAGGGAACTAGAGTCTTAGGTCATAGTTTCTGTTGCAAAAATATATGCTTAAATAGATGGAAAGTGTAAAATATACTAAAACGTGGAGGGTTAATATATTTATAGTGATTTTAACTGGGTTCTTGTATCTGTGGAATTGCATATGTGCCTTTCCTGTGTATCTGCCTAATTTGTGTTTCATCTCCATATGTGTGTTCTCTGCATAACTAGTATTCAATTGTAGTCATCTAAAAGCATTTATTCCCTTGTTTATATTGCATTTCTGGAAATAAAAAAAAATCTTGATTTGTCCCTTAAAATATGTTGATGATCTTCTATAGGATTTTTTTCTGTAGCCTGATTTAATTGCTGGGGAAAAGTACCTTTTATAGGCTTACTTCTTTGTGCTCTGCCCAGTGATACTGTTTGGCACATTTGAACATTACAACACTCCTGCTTTTAATAATACACATTTGGGAATGTTTACTTTCTTCATAAAGTAAAAGGCTTCTGATTCTCTGCATTATAACTCACTCACTGAGTTATTGATTAGGTCCTAATTGAAACAAAACATTACCATGGCAAGGTGACAGCAGTTCCCTGATGTCATTATCTTCTAAACCATTCTATTGCTCTACAATATGTAGAATTTTGATATTCTTTAAAGATGTCAATTTTTTCATGAACTGTTAAAAAGATGAACCCAGTAGGCTTAAAATAATTACTTCTCCATAGAGAAGCAATTACCAACATTGTAAATCGTAAAGCACATATCTCTGGAACATTATAAAGTATCAATCTGCTCATTTTTGTGTCTGTCAATGATGACAAGAAAAACGAAACAATATGAACAAGAGTTGAGAACTGAGTTTGATACGTTTTGCATCATTTTTATCTGCAAATTTGGAAGTACTTATTTAAATTCTGCTAAGTGCATCTGCCCAGCCTGAAGACATTTGAGATGATGTTATTTTCTTACATAATTGCTTCTCGTTGAGGCAGTAGGAAGTCACTTGGAAAGAATAATCCTGCTGAGAACTTGGCTGGTCGGAGATTACATAGGAACAAAGTTTTGCCTCTGATTTCTGGTTATTAAAACGTCCACGGCTGAGAGGCATGCCTACCTTCTGTTAGTTTTGGCCTCAGTTGCATGTAGCTGTTAAGTACTGTAGAGCTGCTCCTCGTTGAGTGTTTTCCCCTTTCTTTTGTTTAGCACACCTATCTAGAAGTAGGATACAGTTCAGTGTTAAAAGCTCTCAGCTGGAATATGCCTGGATTGAGGAAAGTTCCTCAATGATGGGACAAGGGGTGGGACTGGGGATGACAGTCCCTCTGAGCGGACTGTCTGCCAAGAGCTTATAGGTGATATCACAGTGACAGAAAAGTTGCTGTGCTTCTGGTATTATGAGGGCCTTGAGACGATCTGTAGACATGGATTTTGTCAGTGACTTCTTATGTTCAGCTTCAGTGCTACTCTGTTCCAATTGTTCCCTTCTCCTCATGCTTGTATGTCTTACAACCTGCCTTTATTTTCCCAATAGTTATCATGGTTCCAGATGATGGCTCAACATTGAACTTGATAAAGAGGAATGTGCTTCTGTAATTCTGAAAATTTTTGATGTTAAAATCTTAATTTTGGAGCCTGTATGATGAAAAAAAAAACCAAGTTGCTTATAGTATATTTTTTTTCATTATGTATTATATGAGACATGCAAATATCCATTAAAAATGTTCATTTTGTCTGTTGATAACTTGTAGACGGAATAGAGTTTTGAAAAGATCGTGATATGATGGCATTTTGCTATGTCAAAGCAAAGCTTAAAATGTTTGATTTATTTTATATTATTTTACTCTTTTGCTTATTTCTGTATACAATTTCATTACTGCCTTGGAAGTAATTAATCAGTGAGTGAATAATTCCCCTTTCAGTCTTATAGCAAAGAAGAACTATTGGAATGATTTTAATGTCTTCATGTTTCTGAAGCCTCGGGGCCATGCTCTTTTCCAGCCAATCTCTAATTGTTTTCTTTACTGAAAGTGGCAACGAATACTGTAACACAGTAAGCCTCTCCAATTAAGCAAGCTATTTGTCATAATAAGAAAAAAGGACATGGTTCGATCATGAATGCGTTTGAGATAAAGTAGGAAAAGTTTACCATTAAAAAAAACAGTTATAGAGTTAGTATTTTGAAACAGGAGGCTCATGGATACCAGCAGCTGTTCTCTCATTTTTCATTGTATGTCTCCATAGTGCAGTGGGTTAAGAAATGCTGATGGTGCTCTTTCCAGTGGTTTTGTTTTTCTTCATCAGATTATGTGTTGTTTTGACTTGTTTTTTACTGTCACAAAAGCCAGATAAAGTATTTTTTCAAAGCTTTTCCTTCAGTGGGCTTAATGGGCTTTTCAACCTGTTACATTCTTTGCTCTTTGTCATAATATAAAGTTCAAACAACACCAAATCACAGCATACCAAGTGAAATAATTTTGCTTTATGACTGAATTTTGCAGTGTTTCAGCAAATGTTCTGCATTAAACAAAAGGATTTACACAATGAAACACAAGGGATAGCTGCTGGTACCCACCAGTTTCCTCTTTCCAAATAGATGTCTGTCAGGGTTGTTCCACTTGGCACCTGACTACTTATTTCATAAGTCAGACACCAAAAAAAAAAACCTAGTTATGGAGAAAGTCAAAGAGAGGAACACTAATTAAGGAGAAATATATACAGAAGTCAGGATTTACTGTAGATAAGAAGTGTCATTGAAAAAGTCATATTGAACTGCAGGGGAGATGGGCAGGAAGCTTACCAAGGCAAACCATTTTCCATATCCAGATTGCATGGGTGAAGAAGGCACATGTAGTGCCAAGGAAAGAGTGGTAGTATCAAGAGAATTCCCTTTATAACAACTGATGTAATACAAATCTTTCCCCATCCTTAGAAAACCAGCATCACTTAATGAGAATAGGAATGGCGTCTAGTCTACAGACGGGAAACAGAATGTTAAATAAAAATATGTAATATGAAAGATTAAAAAATATGCAGTTTGTGAAGTTTGGGCTTTACCTACTGACTCAGTAAAGAGCTATTCTACTTTTAAGGTGCTTCTGGGTAATTTCAGAAACAATAATGTACCAACAACCTTCAGGAATATCCAGTTAGGTAGTGTGGGATTCCTGAAGATCCACACTAGCAGATATTGCTGCCAAGTCTGCTTTGCCAGCAAAATAGCAGGTACCCAAAATTTTCACTTCTGTCACTCAAGCTATGAGTGCTTATCTGTCCTGCTGGTCAGACATGCCAAAGAAATGAGTCACAAACATAAACACCGTGTAGCCAATTTTTATCATATTTTGTTAGGATTTCTTGTGCACCTAAAATTAGCATTTAAATTCTGTTTTAGGCATATAAACACATGTACTCATTTTCAATCCTGCTGAGTTCTCATATGTTCATCTTAAATTCTCTCTGTGTTAAGCAGGCTTAAAAAACAACTGGAAATTATATAATTAGAAAAGAAAATAGAAGCTAATTGATGGGAATCTTTAATTAATATCATCACATGAATTATCTTATTTTGCCACTAATTTTAAAAATTGTTTTGCATAATCTGATTACATTTTCTATTCCCTCTGTTTTTACTATAAACATCATGGACATGTCATCATATCGAAATATTCTGTCATTTCAGCCTCTGAAGATATCTAAGGATTTCAGTTAATGACTGCTTGTTTATGATCATTGAAGATGAATTTAATATTCAACTTCCAGAATTCTGAAATTGAGAAATAAATCTAACAGAAACAAGAAAGAAGTATTTCCCAATACAAGATAATCATGCCTGGAACTTGACTTATTAGTGGTTTTTGTTATGAGTTCACTCAAATTGAAAAACAGGGATGAAAGAAGCTTGACGAGGTGAATAGCTGTACCTATGAGAAGGTGAAAATAAAGACTTCTATTATGTGAGGGTTTTTTAATCCCCTTTCATAGTTCTCCTATTTTCTGCAACAACTGTATAGGTCAATTAATGTATTGCAAAATATATGCAGCTATGACAAACTTACAAACCATTTTGACAGAACATTACAAAAAAGATCAATATTTCCACAGTGGAAAATAACAAAATGTTTTAGAGTGCAGGGATGGGTTTAATGTATGTGTGAGACAGTAAAAGTATTATGGATACTTCAGAGTTTTCTTTTTTTTTAACCTCTAGGAACCAAAAACTTCAATTTTTATCTTCCATTTTTTTTCATTTGATGTTAATTCTACTGGGCTAGTGCATGTGCATTTGAAGGTGATGAGATGTTCTATATGTTTTTGAGATTCTTCTGTTTTACTTTCTGGCTTCAAGCAGTTCTATTACATTACACATACTTTTTTTCATCTTCCAGCTCAATATATTTTCTATATATTGAAAGATAGTAGAGTATTTTGCATTTAAACACAAGCTTTGTCTTTCTCAAATGTTTAGGGTTTATTTAGTGCTGCTTCAGTTTAATGCATTTTAATATTTCATCAGTCTGGTTTATCTGAGATGTTACAGAATCATAAAACAATTTGTGTTGCAAGGGACCTTTAAAGATCATCTAGTCCAACACACCTGCAGTGAGCAGGGACATCTTCAGCTAGATCAGGTTGCTCAGAGCCCTATCCAACCTGACCTTGAACGCTTCCAAGGATGGGGCATCAACTACCTCTCTAGGCAACCTGTGCCAGTGTTTCACCTCTCTCATTGTAAAAAATTTCTTCCTTGTATCTAGTCTACATCTACCTTCTTTTAGTTTAAAACTATTACCCCTTGTCCTGTCACAACAGGCCCTGCTAAATAATTTGTCCTTATCTTACAGACCTCCTTCAAGTATTGAAAGGCTGCTATAAGGTCTCCCTGGAGCCGCCTCTTCTCCAGGCTGAACAGCCCCAACTCTCTCAGCCTGTCTTCATAGGAGAGGTGCTCCAGCCCTCTGATCATCTTTGTGGCCCTGCTCTGGAATTGCTCCAACAGGTCCATGTCCTTCTTGTGCTGAGGGCTCCAGAGCTGGATGCAGTTCTCCAAGTGAGGTCTCACCACAGCAGAGGGGCAAAATCATCTCCTTTGACCTATTGGCCACATTTCATGTTGATAAGTTTCAGAAATTTTCTATTTTCTGAATTTAAATGTTTCCTTTTATCCTGTATTACTGGAAAGTTCTAAATATATTGGGGAGTAATAAAACTTCGCAATGTTGTAGCCTTCACCAGTAGTTGTAGCACACTACTCATCACAGCCTTCTCAAACTACTGTCATGTTGAATATATTTATCTCAAATGAAGAATGAGAGAAAAAAAATACAAGGCAGGACCAGACAATGAATTTATTTTCTACATGTTTGGAATTACGGACTTCTGAGCATCAGATGTTTGGAAATCAATAAATGACAATTCAAAACTTCAAGGCAGAAACTTGCCACCAATGTTAGTATGGTTGGATGGTCTCCAAAGAGATGTGAAAGTTCTTTTCATGACTGACTGTGTTGTAGATAATCTAAAACCATCGGGGCTTTTTACATAAAAATATTAAGCTAAAATTACAAATCAACAGCTAACAATGGTGTCAGTATGAGCAGGTGAGAAGATGGAGGTTTACAGTTGATACTGAAAACAGTTTTTGTCAGTGTTTCTGTATATAGCAAAGAGAAACTTTGGAGGAAGTGGAGGTTGAAAACCAAGACTTAGGTGATAGCTATCATTATCTGTAGTCAAGAAGTGACTAGTGAAAAAAAAATAAATACTAAAACTGTCCAATCAGATATTTAAGGGCTACATTTGCTAAAATAATCTTTTTGAATTATCAGCAGAACAGTAACTCATAGAATCATAGAATGGTTAGGGTTGGAAGGGACCTTCAAAGGTCATCTAGTCCAATGCCCCTGCAAGGAGCAGGGACATCTCCAACTGGATCAGGTTGCTCAGAGCCTCATCCAACCTGGCCATGAACGTTTCCAGGGATGGGGCATCCACCACCTCTCTGGGCAACCTGTTCCAGTGTTCTACCACCCTCAAGCAACTCAGCAAGAGATATGCTAGTACACCATCATGAAACTAAAAAGTGAAACAAAAAACTTATAGATTATTTTTAAAGCAGGAGGTTAAAATGTAGTCTCTAGAATCAAATTAATTGAGAACAATAATCCCTGGGCTATATGCATTGTGTCATTTCTACAATCTTTTCTTAAAGAAGAGTAAATCTTTGGAAGTGGTTGAGGTACGCTCTTCAGAAGAGCAAGGCCTTCAGCTCCCCACCCCGCCATGTCTCAAAGTTTCAAGAGCCGTGGTTTTGTTTCTAAAAATATTTCTGAGGATCCCATCCTTCTTTATGGTTTTCCAGCTTTCACTGTATTATTGCCCTATTAAAAACTTCAGGGCATAGTTCATTATTCAAATAGAATTTGTTTTTATTAACTTCCACAGAATCAATAGTGAAAGAATATAGAAGTCCATCTGTCAGTGACACCAGAGGCAGAGGATTGCTTCTGGTATGTATACACTATTTTCCAATTATTTTCCCTCAAGAACCAAGATCCTAAGGAAGGTCAAACCATTTATTAACTTTCTAAGATGAACCAATGGTGAAATTAGAAATTTGTTGGTTTTTTTTCTGAAAAGTTAGGGAAAGAAAATTCAAAATTACCTGTAGAAAAAAATAGTAGTATTTAAGAATATTTGGAGAGGCTAACTTTTTTTTTTTTTCCCCCTAGAAAGTACATTCACATTCTATTTCCTCTGTTTTGTTCTTGCTTATTCAGGAACTTCTGTAAAGAGACAGTAAGTGAACTAAAGCATAGAATAATTAAAGGGCTCAATTCTAGAAGGACAAATGTGTCAACTGATTTCTGCTTACTGAAACTCTGTCAGAAGTGTCAAAAAATCCAGTGAAGAATGATGTTAAATTCCACTCTGAGAAATCTTCTGCACATTTAAACGAACTTGTGCCTTTGCAACCTCAGTCAATCAATTGTATCACAGTGGAAAGAAGAGCAGATCTGTTATTGGAAGGCTCAGAAGTTGTGTGGACCAAAACTTAAACTTTCTAAACTTCAAGAAATGCAGAATAGGATAATTTAATTTGTCTTTGTTTCTAAATAAAAATACCGGAGAAGAGGTAAACCATAAGGAAAACCAAGAAAATTCTAGACTAGGCATGCTGAATACAGTCCAGAAATTACAATGTATACCTATGATCCCCAGGGGCAGCATGAGAATACACAACAATTCCCCTTGTTCATCTCCAGAGTAAACTGCCAAGCAGACCTGCTGTTAATTTCTTTCCATGGAGCATATGGTTGTCACACTAGCTTCTTTTTAAAAAAAAAAAATTAATTTCTGATAACATCTTAGTTTCTGTCTCATGTACCATGGTATCATCCCTCATGCCAACTTGGACTGTTTCATATGTTATGATAGGTTTACTACATTGTCATGACATAGCAAAATTATTTAGGACTGTAAAAAATTGTTGATTTCTAAAAATTATCTAATCATTATGAACATAACATTATAAAGCAGTATGAGAGATCCATTATTAGCTGCCTCTTAAAAGAGCTAGCACGATTCGGCAGAGTACTACTTTTTCTTTTAACATTTCATTATCCATTCTTTGTCAGTGATAAAACTAAAAGAAAATGAAAGTTCAGATAACTTTTCTTGCATGTTATTTCACAAAAGCTTTTTAAAAACTGACTGTAATGGATTCAGCTTTAAAGTTATGTCAGAAGAAATAAGAAATTAGGCTTCATGAATTACTCATACAAAAAAATAAAGTGAAATCAGAGCTCATGAATTACTTATAAAGGCAAGCTCCAAATCAATGAATTGCCTGTAACGCATACAGAAGCATTTTCTCCAAGTCAATAATATGCTGACATCATGATTTTCTTTGTGAATGGGAACTATGCAGGACTATTAACCTGAAATTACACAATTACTTATCCTCAGAGTTTATTTTAAAAATGTAATTTAAAACTCTGCTTTAGGTTGAGAATAAAAAACACATTGTGCAATGCAGATGGATGTCCATACCAGGAAACTAAGAAAATATTGTAGAGTGTGGTTCATAAGACAAGTATCCGTGGAGATTCCAATTATTACTAGGTTAAAAATATTTTATGCAAAATATTTGATGCTAAGTGAAACTGGCAAAATAAGGAAGATAATTTGAATGTTTCATGTGCTAAAATTAAATTCCAAATTGAAGACTATCCATCATCCGTCTGCCAGATGGATAAGTAGTCTTTGTATACAAAACCATTCAAAATAAAGAAAGTTGGCTTAATATACTGAGTCTATCTCCTTTAAGAAGAAAAAGAAGACCAGTACTTGAAATTCAGTGTCTTTGTGGCTAGACAGCTTCCTTAATAATACTGTGGACCAAGGAAAGCTTACAGTTTCTGAATTCATCAATATTAATACACCTAAATAGGCACCTTTACATTGTTGTATTTGTAGATCAGTGTTAAATAGTGAAACAGTTAAAGTTAATAAATGAGAACAACAGTATTCTGTCCTAGTGTGGATTTTAAAAAGGAAAACAAGGAAGACCCAGGGAACTACAGGCCAGTCAGTCTCACCTCTGTAGCTGGCAAGGTCATGGAACAGATCCTCCTGGAAATCATGCTAAGGAACACGGAAAATAAGGAGGTGATTACTGACAGTCAACATGGCTTCACTAATGGCAAATCATGCCTGACAAATGTGGTGATCTACAATGGGGTTACAGCGTTGGTAGATAAGGGACAAGCAACTGACGTCATCTGCCTGGACTTCTGCAAAGCATTTGACACTGTCCCACACAACATCCTTGTCTCTAAACTGGAGAGATATGGATTTGATAGATGGACCACTTGGTGCGTAAGGAATTGGCCGCACTAGAGAGGTCAACGGCTCAATGTCCAAATGGAGACCGGTGATGAGTGGCATTCCTCAGGGGTCAGTATTGGTACTGGTGCTGTTTAACATCTTTGTTGGTGACGTAGACAGTGGGATAAAGTGCACCCTCAGCAAGTTTGCTGATGACACCAAGCTGTCTGGTGTAGTTGACATGCTGGAGGGAAGGGATGCCATCCAGTGGGCCCGTGCAAAACTCATGAAGCTCAACAAAGCCAAGTATAAGGTCCTGAACGTGGGTCAGGGCAATCCTAACCACAAATACAGGCTAGGCAGAGAATGGATTGAGAGCAGCCCTGAGAAGGACTTGGGAATGCTGGTGGACAAGAAACCCAACAGAAGCGGACAATCTGCACTTGCAGCCCAGAATGTTAACTGAATCCTGGGCTGCATCAAAAGAATTACGGCCAGCAGGTCGAGGGAGGCTCTTATGAGACCCACCTGGAGTACTGCATCCAGCTCTGGGGCCCCCAGCATAAGAAGGACATGGACCTGTTGGAGCAAGTCCAGAGGGCTACAAAGATGATCAGAGGGCTGGAGCAGCTCTCCTTTGAGTCCAGGCTGAGAGAGCTGAGGCTGTTCAGCCTGCAAAAGAGAAGACACGACACTGGGGTCACCTTATAGTAGCCTTCCTTCCAGTACCTAAAGTGGGCTTATAGGAAAGATGGGGAGAAACTCTAGCAGGGCCTGTTGTGGTAGGACGAGGAGTAATGGTTTTAAAATAGAGCGAGGTAGATTAAGATGGGACATAAGGAAGAAATTTTTTACAGTGAGGATGGTGAAACACTGGAACAGGTTGCCCAGAGAGGTGGTCAATGCCTCATCCTTGGAAGTGTTCAAGCTCACATTGGATCGACCTCTGAGCAACCTGATCTAGTTGAAGATGTCCCTGCTCCTTGAAGAGGGGGTTGGACTAGATGACCTTTAAACATCCCTTCCAAACCAAACTACTTCATGATTCTGTGATGATATAACTGTCATCCTGGCAAAACAGATGATCTTTGTGAGATCTGTAACTATTCCCTTCTGTTTTATTACAAAATTGGAGAAAGCTGGATGTCTTCAGAAACACCTGAGAGAAGGATTCTCAGATGTGCTCATAGACAGAACAGAGGTACAAAACAGGTAAATGTTTAATCATTGCCACACAGATTTTTGCCACGTAGTGCCCACTGCATTACTTTCCTTGACCATAATTTATCTACTCTTCACTTGAATGATAAATGCTATTAACATATCCTATATTGTCTTCAGTAGCTTGATGAGTCACAGTAAATAAGCAATGAATGTTCAATGCAATTGTTTGTGAAAATGTCCCTTTATATGAGGTTTCATAGTGCTCATTTTGGAACCTTTCATTATTAGTTCCTCTGTGGAGTACTGCAAGCAATAACAGAACTTGAATATTGAATTTTACATTAGTATCAGTAAGTAAGAATTAGTGAGAACTGTACTTCAGCAGAACCAAACAAAAAGCTATGCAACATTCAGGGATGGACCTGTCTACATCAGGGAATTTGCAGCAAGGCAGCTGAGAAAATAAAATCCAACTAATTATAGAGATGCAATTTGCTCTCTTACTCCATTAGATATGGAGGATAATCATCTTCACAAAATCAAAATGGATAAAATTTTATCCAACACATTGCAGTTAAACAGTAATCTTTTCCTGGTAAATACTTCTGTGCATTTTCAGGAAAGTGTTTTTAGTTCCATTTAGAGAAACATCTCAGACACCAGTATGCAAATTTCTCCAATGTTGGCAGAACCATAAATAAGTTGTGTTTATCTCCATATATATTTAATACAATAATTGGAACAACAGGATTCAGAGCAACAATTTTCATAGAGAAAAAGGCAACTCTCAGAAAGACTAAAAGGTCATTGATCAAATGGAATGAGTAATACGTCTAGAAAATAACCAACTGTGTAGGCGCTATTATCTTATATCTTGCAGCTGTCAAAGTCATCAGGAAACAATTAGCAAATGGATGCAGTGATATTTTGCAGCATCATTATTCACTTCCCGCTTCAGAATGCTGCATTCAGCTGCTCACAAATTAACTCACAGCTGGCTTACAGGAGCTGTGCAAGATTTTAATTTAAGATAAATGAGTTAATAAAAGCTTCACCATACAATGAACAAAACAAAGCAAACCTATCTATAAATGAATGGCACTACCTGCCATAAATTTAACACATCATAAGGAAGTGGAGTTACCTGATGATGTTTTTAAACTGTTCCATACATTGTACGAACAAGACACTGAGTTTAGATTTTCCAGTAAGCTTGACTAGTGTATCATACTTAAAAAAAATTATAAGGCTTTTATTATTGCTTAGTGTGGAAGTCCATTCTTTTGGATTTCTAAAACACCCAAGTTGAGTGATTTTAAACTCTAAGAAAAATATAGGCTTGAGAAAGTAAATCAGGAATACAAAATTTAGAGGCTGAGCAAATTAATTAATTCTAAATTCACAGTAAGAAGAAGACAAGCTTGAAGAGGATCATAATTGTGGATAAGTAAGAGCTGTACACATCTGATCTGAAATACAGGGGAGTATAGGTTACGGTATGAAAGTTATTATATTAAGAACTTGAAAATAAGAAGAGGAAGCTGGGAAAACTTGATAAATGTTAATATGTAAAAGTTATGCAAAAGTGAACAAGAGAGGGTGTATTTAAAATATAACACATTCTTGTGAAATTTACATTTACATTGTTCTATATGGGAACAATGAACTCAGTTAAAAAATTCTAGCTGATCAACTTTTAAAAAAATCTACTATACAGCCTGAGACAAAAAGAACATATCTATATAGGACATTCAGAATTTTGCTACCCAGGTAAATGATTCTGGTTTTCTTTCTGATGTGTTCTCTTAAAAACATATAAGCAAATCCACCAGAATACACACAATGATTTTCATTTTTTTCTGAGGATCTTTTTCACCACATAGCATTAAGAAGACATAAGTATAGAAAATACTTTGCTGCATTTTTTCCAGTTTTCTTTAACATGAAAAAGATGTCTCCTGTAGCATTTTTGTCTAGCAGAAGTAAGAATATGTGTGGATGAATGTTATAAGGCACAATAAATGTCAAAAGTTGTAAATCCTGTCAAAGGTGCCAAGCATCAGTAAGTCACCGTTTTCTCACACATTGATGATAATAATGTTAGTAAGATCTTGGGCTGCTAGAACTTTAAAATCTTCTTTTCTTTGACTTGCTTCAGGATTTCCTGGACATGAGTTTAAGAATAATAATCTTTAAGGTGTTACTGTATTATGGCTTGAGGTGCAAAGGATGTGTACATTGGCCTTAAGCTATTTGGTAACTTTTAAAATGCTTATTTTCTCTCTTCTCAATGTGCCTCAGTGGACAGGTTAATGAGACACAGATGAGAAGTATTTAAAGTCGTCTTATTTACCTCTTTTGGAAACTACTTCTATAAGTAAATAACAGCAACAACAACAACAAAATTACAGGAAAGCATGGAGACAGATATGGAGAAATTAGTTCTTGTTAATCCCTGTACTGTACCTACTTTGGGTGTTAAAAGCTAGAGCAATTACTGAACTGGCAACTCTGTTACATGTTGCTGATGTGTTAGATAACTACTATATAAAGAAAGTCACAGAATAAATTATTTTAACACAGTACATGTAAGGATTTAAATAGGAAAAGGAGATGTTTAGGTTGTTATAAGTAACTGAAGCACGTTTGTAAGTGCAAACTAATGTATACTTATATTTTGACATGTAAAAAGGTTTTTTCTTCCAAAAAGAAAAGAGTTTTACTCTGAACACAGAGCTAGTTGTCACTTACTAATATTCTTGGGTATATTTTTCAGTCACTTTTGCAATTTTTGATTGACTAAAATTGTAAATCACTGCAGAATCAGTTATGAAAAAAACTCTTGAATTGTTCCCTATACATCTCATAAATAATAGAACTCTACTTCTTTGTTAAAAATTGAAAAATCCCATTTGAACTAAAAGGGAGTGTTTAAATTTTAATCATATCAAATATGATTCATTAGAATTTATGAAAACCCCAATTTTTTCTTATTTTTCATATAGACTTCAGCATAATTTCTTACCAAAGTATTCACCGCATGGAAACAAATGTATTCTGTTGGCTTGAAGTGTACCATAGACTATTAATCCTTATTCTTAACTCTTCTAAATTAAGAATGTCTTTAAATTTAAAAAGAACTTTCTAATGATTGTTAAAAGGTGAGACTTAGACTACAACAAATATGCAATTTAATCTATGAAATCCCTTCTGTGTAGCGTCTTACCATATGTTAATTAAAATAAAAATAGGGCTGTGCTAAGTAACATCAGTTTCCAGTAATCTATCCTTGGTAGCGATTAAGATCTTTTAGTGGCAATTAGTGTACAGCTAAAATGGATTTAATTTTGGATATGGTTAGAAGAGTTTTCATGAGCTAGTGCTGTTAAAATACAGGAAGCTCTTCGCATTCACTGACTTTCGTGCTGCTCCATTACTCATCAGACTGTACATTCATTCAGAGCAAATAGGCAGCGGTTTTCCCCCATCCAGGCCTGACTCTGGTGGGATTCTGCATGATTGCCACAGAAAGAAAATGAAAAAAAAAAAAAGAAATGCCTTTGAATTATTACTTGATAACAGCACTGCAAGAGTTGAAATCCATTCTGTGTCCTGATCCAATATGCATGTGCACTACAAACTCAGTTCTAGGTAGCATCTAACACGAGTGTGTTATGACCCAGAGCCGTAGCAGGTTCATTATTTCCTTGAACTAAATTAAGGTGAAACAACACCAAATGATTGATTTAACACTTTATTTAACATTAATGAGGAATGAATTAATTTTGAAAACCTGGAAAGCATAAAGGAGTTTATAGCCGGGACTCTTATTGGAACATTTGTAAGAAGAAAAAGGAGAAAATGGAAAAGAGAAAGGGAGAGAGACAGGTTGAGAGAAAGAGAGAGAGAGATCACCACCCTTGGATCCAGTGATAATGATGACAGGCGTGACAATCCTCTGGTAGCAGGTGTGCATCTGGCTCCTCAAGGCAGTGCCTTTTATAGTCTGATCCCTACCTCCAGTTACACCCCTTGAGGACTTACATGGTTCTAGATCCAGAGAGTTCTGGGTCTTCTGCGCAGGCGCTAAGGATGTGCTAATGTGAGGGGTGGTCGTAAGCCCCTGGCCATATATGGCAAGTCATTATGTAAGACACCTCAGAACATGGGGCGCATCCCCCGATAGGCCCTCCACATCCTGTATTACCTACCTCCTACTGCTGCTATGCAAATCACACCCTGCCCCACAACAATCTTTGAGACACTAACATACATTGATTCTATCAGTCCCTCACAGAGTGCCTTAATGCTAAATATCACATGTATATATATGCACCTTATGTATATAAGGTCCTGCAAATGAGTCGGAGCAATCCCAAGCACAATACAGGCTGGGCGGAGAATGGATTGAGAGAAGCCCTGAGGAGAAGGACTTGGGAGTGACTGTGGACGAGAAGCTCAACAGGAGCTGACAATCTGCACTTGCAGCCCTGAAAGCCAACTGCATCCTGGGCTGTATCAAAGGAAATGTGGCCAGCAGGTCAAGGGAGGTGACTCTGCCCCTCTATACTGCTCTCATAAGACCCCACCCAGAGTACTGCGTCCAGCTCTGGGGCCCCCAACATAAGAAGGACATGGACCTGTTGGAGCAAGTCCAGAGGAAGGCCACGAAGATGATAGGAGAGGCTGAAAGAGAAGGGGCTGTTCAGCCTGGAGAAGAGAAGGCTCTGGGGAGACCTTATAGAAGTCTTCCAGTCCCTAAAGAGAGCATATAGGAAAGATGAGGAGAAACTTTTTATCAGGGCCTATTGTGACAGGACAAGGGGTAATGATTTTAAAATATAAGGAAGCAGATTCGAACTGGACATTAGGAAGAAATTTTTTACAATGAAGTGGTAGAACACTGGAACAGGTTACCCAGAGAAGTGGTAGATGCCCCATCCCTGGAAACATTTAAGGCCACACTGGACGGGGCTCTGAGCAACCTGATCTGGTTGGAGATGTCCCTGCTTCTTGCAGGGGAGGTGGAGTAGATGACCTTTAAAGGTCCTTCCAACTCAAACGCTTCTATGATTCTATGATTCTATCATCTGCAATGCTGCTGCGTAATTGCCACAATTTACTAGAAGTTCCTGCCCTTAATAACTATCACTTAAAGTTCTTGTAAAATTCTAGAAGGTCAAGACAACACATGGAGGAAGACTACTGGAAGAATGAATTAAAATATCCCTACTCTTGTTTTACATGTGTAACTCTACATTGCTGATGAATTGCAACACGTGAAATATTGCAATATAGTGATATTGCACAGAACTAAATAGCAGAGCAAAGACTAAAATTACATTATACATAGGATTTGCATAAATACAAACAGACGTTTAAGAAATTACTGCAGAAGAATGTGAAGTGAGAAAAATAATATCTAATTAAATTGCACAAGGAAACTTGTAAGAAGTTGTTAACTAAGAAGAAAGTTAAAATGCCTCATTTTCTTCAACTAAATATAAGGACAGTAAGAAGCAACGGACTGGAGCAGAAAGATTCTGTTGAGAGATGATGACTAATCAGTGCGGTTACTCTTCCCTAACATAGGAAATACTTTGGGATTTGCTTCTTAGAGGCTTTTTTGGCCTTTGTCCTTCACTTGCAAACTGTATCATGTGGCAATGTGTCTACACACAAAACCCATCTTGCACTTCCACAGACCCCATACATCTGCTGTCTGTAGACTAGACTTTACTGTGGCTTAGAAAAGGAAATCTGGATTTTTAATCTCTTGTTGGTTGTGGTGATTCTTTATGCAGCTGCTGTGGCATCTCACAATAATATAATACAACCTGCAGTTACTCTTGCTGTCTGTAAATCAGGCTTGTCAGATGCCTACTATTAACTTTAGTGAGTAAACAACAGAGTTTATTCAGGAAATTACTGTACATTGTATCCATAAATTAGTATTGTGCCTTCAAAGGCAAATTATTTTCAGGCGACTCATTAAATTATTTGAAAAGAGGAGGTTAGCTAAGTGCATTATTTAAATCATGTTAAAGAACAATAAATCTAAATGATTCTGGCATAAGTATGATACAAAACCAGCATTCAGATGAGCTTTTACAGAAGAACTGTGTACACGAAGCTGAAAATATTATACCCTGTGGTAATATTCATGGAGGTGTTCAGAATGCAGAGGTCTGATCTGATTAGAACTGTGGACTTGGATGGGCAAAATGGAGTACTAATTTGGCAAATAAATGTCTTTGGGCTGTGATAAAAAAGAATAGCTATGATGCCATTGCTCCTTCCTCTTTTATCTGTGCTTAAAAAAAGAAATGTGCCAATAAAGGGATGAGATGCAGCTTAAGCAAGCTCAGCACTGGTGTTCTGATAATTTATGAAAGCCTTCTGAGGGCAGCTGGCCAAACCTGGCACTAGGAATTTGCAAAAGTTTCCAAACAACCCCTCTAATAAACACCATTATTTAGGTAATGTCTTTTTAGTAGAATTATAAATGGAGAATAATTTGCTCAGTTAAAACTAAAATTTATTAAATGGCTTTGGAATCAGTTTCTGCATTAGATATGGCAGAATCAAGTAACGTTGTTGGAAGAAGGAATATGGCTTTTTTCTGTAAAATTATATTTAACATTAGAAAACATTGCTTTGTGACCAGTTGCAGCCTTGCATAATTTCAACCTACACAGTATTAAGGACATCAGAATGATTGCAGTCATTTTTCTAACACTTCTGCCATTTGGTTTGTCTAACAGAGAATGAGAGATGTATGCAGAAAAAAAATGTTATTCAAAGTTAGAATAAACAACTGGATTCATAATAATTCTTGAATTAAGATGATTTAGGTATCTTTTTCATATCTTTTAAAATCATTATTATTGGAAAAATATCAAGTTATCTGGAGGATACCAATAACCAAGCACCGTTACACAATTCTGATACGATTAACAATGTAAGATTTTTGGAGGGCATGCTTAGATGACTGGACATTTCTGTGTCATCTTTTCATCCTTTTTCAGGGTTAGTTACTAGTCAGGTTAGGTGGCACGAGAATTTGGATGAGGAATATTGCAAGCAGACAAAAAGTGTTGGGCTGATGAGTGACCTTCTGCTTATGGTAAAAGGCGTGGGAGTTAGGAGGCCTTGGCTTCCTGCATACTCTAAAAACACTTACTCTTGATGTGTCTGTATCTCCAGCAGATTATTTAAAAAAAACCAAACTAAAACAAAAAATAAATTTACTGGAACATTGTGGTGAAAAACACAAGAGAAAATTATGATCATAGATTTTAAATTACTTGTGAAAACTACCGCTTGGATGATAATGTTATATATTTGAAAAGGATTAATGTGAATGAAGGAATTATGTAATTCTAGAGGCCAACTGCTCAGACTTTCTTGTGGTTTAGCCCTAGTCACCAGACAGTTTCTTGCTCACCTTCTTCCTCCCCAGCAACACGGGGGAGAGAATTGGGAAGAAAGGAAAACTCATTGGTTGACATGAAGACTAAAATACTTTTATTAAAATTGCAAAGGAAAACTACAATAATAGCAGAATATAAGGACATTAAAATATACAAAATGAGCAATGTACGTTTTCTCACCAACTGATGTCCCAACAGCCGATACAGCCCATCCCAAGCAGCGATCATGGAAATGAAACCGAGCAGCAAAGGAGCAAAAGGGAGCCAGCAAGGCAGAGGGAACAATGCCAGCAAGTGAGAGAGAGGGATGGATGCCAGGAAGGCAGATACCCGCCCTGGTCAACCCCCACTTACGTACTTGGAAGGGACCTCAAAAAGTCATCTGGTCTCACCCATCTGCTCAAGACTGAACTTCAACAATGAATCAAGCTACTTAGGGCATCGTCTGATGCTTCTTTTAAAACATGAAACTTTTTTGTACCTCCTCTCTCCCTAATGAAATAGGTTTACCATACAAATATACTTTAATGGAACCTCTTCAATATTCAAGCTTAGCAGCTTCAAAATCACTTGTCTAAGGTATTATTTGGGGCATACAGGCAAAACTTCAGTTTTTATCTAGTTTGAACTGGCAGGATATGGTGGACCACTGAAAATGTCTTCCAGCTCAGGACACAAGATATTCCATTAAGGTGATTTGTTTGTCTTTAATTAGCATCCATGTATGAAGAGATTGTCAGTGAGACAGAAGTTTGTAAGTAGAAAGTAACTTTTGAAAATGAGATTCAAGATCCAAAGTCACTTAGAAATTTATCAAAAAATTACTCTACTTCATATATCCTAAATTTGTGAATATGAATGGGGCTGTTAGGAAGTGGTTGAAAGAATTACAATGAAACTACTTATATATAATGATAGCATTCATGGAGCTCTGAATCTTATTCATTCTTCTATGTGAAACTACCTAAAATGTTGAAAAATAACTGAAATAGAAAGGAAAAAGAGGACTTCAAAAAGTCCTTTTTTTTTCGTGTATGATCAAACTTAGTGGTACCCTACTACACCGTGTAAATTTTTTTTTTAACAGTGATGTAATAATTTTATTTTTTCATACACTAAGAGGATTTTGTTTTAATTCACAAAAAAAATCTTGCAGGTAATACAGCAGCCCATTGGAACTGCTTCTGTTGCACAGTTCTCAACGTGAAGTTTGATCTTGGAGAAAGCTATGGGAATTTTCTTCTCCATACTGGTCTCTGCTCTAGCCTTAAATGATTTATTTAGTATTGCTGTAGATGTGACTAGTCCTTGACAGACATTTATAAAACTAGCTCCCTGACCCAACGACCTTAGCTTTGCAGAAAGAGAATTTATTACTTACTTCCTTCATTCATGCCTGCTTCAGGGATTTACTATTTGTGAAGTTGAACTGCAGACATTTCTTTGATTTCCTTGTTTTACTACTTGCATTTAATTTTTTTCTCCCTGATGTGTAGATAAGCATATTGAGTTATCTTCTATCATAAACAGAATTCATCTGTAAATAAGTAATGTATTTAATAACTTTAAAAATCTTATTTATGATTGTTGTTATTTTATTTGCTTTTTAAATCATCCTCAAGCATAGGATTTTAGTTAAATGAAATTAAGCAACTTTATTAGCCAGGATCAGAGTACTTATATACCCTCAGCATTGCATTCTTAAAGTTTTGCAGCAAATCCTACGGTAAATGTAGACATACCTGAACACACCGCTAACTCAGAGAACAGGGCCCAGTACTGCCCTCTTCCCACACAGGGTGATTGTCACATCCACTGGAACCAGTAGAAATTTGAGTTTCCAGAGATACAGGCAGTCTAGAGATTTGTATTTAGCTCTTGAGGTATTTAAGAGTATAAGCTGTCTGTGTTGTCCTAGAGCAAAGACCCTTCCAGTCCAATACACTTCTCCAGGGCTAGGAAGGAGGATATGCTTAAGACCAGAAGAATAAGATAAGCAACCCTTTTCCTCTAGTATGTTTTCCTGCTGTGCTGCAGTTTAAGAACTTTTGCTTTTAGCAGTCAATGATCAATTTCTAGTCTAGAAAGTCCCATTGGATGCAGTGGAATGGGACTTTGCTGGAATTGTCCAGCCCTGCCTTCCCCCAGCCAAGGAGCAGCACAAGCTGTAGGGGCAGACAGAGGCAGACCTCAGCTCAGGACATTGGGCACCTCCACTTTTTCAGAGTTATTTGGATAACATAGTTACTTGGGTCAACTTCTTTAGGTTCCCAATCTGTTTTTCATTGCATAGAGAATGGCCAATATATGAGAAATGCATAGAACCATGGTATTCTATTGTGGCTGTTGAATGCTGTGCTCCACTCAGAGGCTTTCAGAATTTGTGTAAATATAACTATTGTGAGGTAGATGCATGTGCCTGCGTGTGCAGGGACAAATTTCTAGTTGTATGAGGTGGCTGATACCTGGAGAAACTACTGGGTATACACATGCAGCTCACTGGCATAGCTGAAACCACATATGCTGGTTTTTGTGGGGTTTTTTCGGTTTTGTTTTGTTTTGTTTTTAAAAAAGTACTTTTTATGATATGGTATCCTTTATAAATATTCTTTTTTTTTTTTGTAGCTCTGCTACAATATGTTGCTCAGAATCTGCTCATAGCACAAATAAATTGGACATGACTACTTTTGTTTTAGTGTTTCATCTACTCGATGTTCGAACTCATTTCATTCACTACAAAACAGTTTTTCCCTTGGATCCACCTAGTCTGGATCACTAATAAGTCACATGAGTTCATTGACACGTATCTTCTTCATATCAGCCATCTACTTTTCAACAATATGCAATTAACTCTCTCTCATGACAATCTGTTGTCATTCAGCCCCTCAGTAGGCTATCAAGAAATGAAAAACAAAACAACATTGAACTCCAGTGATGCTCATGATTGTTATCCTATTGCAAAACTATTTCTGCTTGTCAAAATATGACATATAGACTGCGTAATTTTCAAGAGAGCAAACTCCACTGTGATTGCATATGTTGTTTTGTGCCTCTTAATAGTGGAATATCTGTAAGTGTGCCTTGTTTGGACATCCATTACTATAATTTACAACTCCTCAAAAACAGAACTGGTGAAAGAATATGCTGAGGATTATTAAACTGAGGAAGCCCTGATACTATGTCAAGTAATATGTGGAAGTTTGCTGGGTAGACTTGCCTAAACAGAAATTAACTCCTAGAGCTGAACCCTAAATCCTGTATACCTTCTTTTTCATGCAAAAACTGTATGTGGTGACAAAAGATACTGTTGCAAAAAGCATCAGAGATAAAATTAAAGCTGACATCTGAGTGTTTTCTTTAGGTGTAAGTTCTGTCAGTCATCCTGTCCCTCTCAAGTCCCCATCTCAAGAATGAAAAAAACAGTGTCTTGTGGGCTGAAAACCAGATTAACTGACCAGAAACTCTGCTGCAGTTCTGATCTTCACTGAGCCCTCCTTCCTTAAGAATTTGTTGCACAGGAAAGGGAGAAAACTGTCTTGACTGGATACTCATAAAACTGTTCCAAGATGTTGACAGCTTTTGCCTTGTAATTTAAAAATACATTTTCCCTGTCATGTAATTCTGGTAGAGGGCATGAAATAGCTAATGAAAAATATTTTAACTATTCACATTTGTCCTAATTAGCTGCATTTTCAATAAGTAATCAGCATCCATTACTATTTCAACATCTTCTGGACAACTAGAGGGAAAAGCGTCACTATACATACAGAACTTGAAGTATGAGTTGCACTATATCCCAGTATCAAATTCTTGAAATTTTCGGAAGAGACTTTTTTTTCACACAAATTCAGAGACTGTGGCAGTGACTTAAAGACACTAGCTTTTCTCATTTGAGTCTACTTTGTGAAATTATTTCATAATTCACGAACTGGGAGCCTTCTGTCCCTGTAGATCTCTATAAATGTTTGCTTTCACTCATGTATAGACGGTGCTCCTGGCATACAGAGACAGAGCTACACTACATTACTTCACCATCTTACATCTTCCTACAAAGGAGATCTATCTCATCAGGAAAATTTTGTAGATGTGAGGTTGTTCTGCAGCAAAGAAATTATTCCACTACCACCTTTCCTCCACCTTGCTTGTGTAAGGGAGAAACTTGTATATAAAGGAGACGGGAGACTAACTGAGAATAACTGAGATGCCTCAGTGCTACACTTTCCAGTAATGTCTCTTTATACACCAGCTTCTTGCAACTCACCAGATACAATACAAGTAAAAGCAATCTCTATATTATTTATCATCCATTTTCATTTATTTAAGCTCTTTTTTGAGTAGATTTGAAATTGAAAATATCTCTTCAGCTAAAAAAAAAAGGTATTTGCTATTGTCTGTAAAAACAGAAGACTGAAATAAGATATCATCATCATAACATTTAAAAGACAATAATATTAATGTTGAATATTGTGCATGTTAACCTACTTTTATAGGGAAAAAGGAAAGTAGTGTAGTCATTTTGAATTAAATAAAATGACTGATGTTCAGTGATATCCCAAAGGACATGTTTTTTTTAAGTTTTTAAAAATTCAAACAATAATGTTATAGTTTTATTTAACTACCATAAAGCAAAGAGAGGGTTTTTTTCATAAATATATTTTCAGAAGTTGTATGGGATACTTCTATCTTTGACAGTTATCCTCCCACACAGTCACTTACACATAGCAAAGTATATAACATTCCCACTATAACACTTTTATAATTCAGTGATATAGCTGGAATTCTGTATGAGGGAAAAAAAAAATTTGCAGTTCTTTGCCTTGTAATAAGAAAGACTGCTTCTCTTCCTGACATTTTCAACATGCTTATGGAGGAAGTGTTGAAAATACTTAGCTTAAAGATGAATTTCTCTTGAAATTTGTAGTATATAAATGTATTCGCTGTAGCTATATCTTTTGTTTTAATAATAAAAACAGCAACAAATTTTCTGTTCCAAGACTAGTTCATTGAAGAGTGGCAATATTAGGTCATAGTACTTACCATCTAAAGATCTAGGTGATTCTCTTATTAAACTTGCTTTGAGCCTGGTTATTGCCTGAAAAATGCAGCCTGGAGTACAAGGGAAAACGGAACCATTGGTTTAAAATTAAAAAAAAACCCCAAAACTAAAAAACCCTCTAGCAAATTTGAACTAACTTAACTTCAGTAAAAATTTTCAGTCCTGGAAAAAAATTGCATCAGTGTGGAGCTCAGATTTTTAAAATTTCATAGTTCATTTATGCTTCATATAAGGGACGTTTAAAATCTCTATGGTATTGTCCTACTATTTTTAACACTTAAAAAAATTTATTTCATCTAACATGGCAGTCACCTACCATATTCTAGACAACATTTAGATGCACCCTATCTGCACTGATTCATTCCATGTACCTCAGAGACTTCAGTTAAACCATCTGTTCTTCACAACAACTTGAAATAAAGTTGCATCAGTTGCTCCTTCAGACATTCTGTTTTAGCTCCTGTTCTTGTAACAGCTAGAGAAACGTATTTTCATATCCCTATTTTGTGGTTTTGTTTAGTGAGGGGGGGCCTAAGGTGGAAGCTTCTGTAGGAAACTGCTAGAAGTTGCTCCCCTTTGTTCAGTGGACTCGGGCGGGCCTAGGGCGGACCTGCTGCTGGCCAAGGCCGAGCCGATTGGTAGCAAAATGTTCCGTGATAACACCTCTGAGATAACGTATTTAAGAAGGGGAAAACAGGAAAAAAGAGAGATGTGAAGCAGCCGAGTGGGGGCAGAGACGGGGAGGCGCAAGCTTTGTGGGCCTTGCAGACTCACCCTCTGGCCTCTTGCTGGGCAGCCGAATGGGCCCAACTCAGCCCAGCCTGGCTGCAAGAAGTGGAGAGAGGAGAAGTGAATAAGATGTAAAAAGGATCCTAAGAGGCATCTGCCAGCCTGTTGTGAGGAACAGCTGCAGACACCAAGGTCAGTTCAGAAGGAGGGGGAGGAGTAATGTGGCTCCTGGCCAAGATTCCCCTGCAGCCTGTGGTGATGACCATGGTGGAGCAGGCTGTCCCCCTGCAGCCCATGATGGTCCACGGAGGGGCAGAGATCCACCTGCAGCCCGTGAAGGACCCCACGCCAGAGCAGCTCATGGAGGGCCCGCTGTTCTGGAGGGACTGCACCCCGTGGAAGAGATGACCCATGCCAGAGCAGTTTCAGGAGGGACTGAGGCCCGTGGGAGGGATCCCACGATGGAGCAGAGGAGGAATGCGAGTTCTTCCCCCGACGACAAAGTAGCAGTGTAAAACAACGCGTGATGAACTGACCACGACCCCCATTCCCTCTTCTCCCGCCGTGCTGCTCAGGGGGGGAAGGTAGTAGAGATAATGTTAAGCCTCGGAGGAGGGAGGGGTGGGGGGAGGTTATCTTGTTCCCTGTCTCATTCTCTTGCTAGTTTTAGAAATAAATTAATAGTTTTCCCCAAGTTGAGTCTGTTTTGCCCGTGACGTTAATTTTAAGGATTTCTCCCTGTCCTTATCTCAAACCTCAAGCCGTTTTTCTTATATCATCTCCCCCTATTCTCTTGGAGGGTGGAGGGAGTGAAAGAGAGACTGCGTAGTCTGCTCCCGATCGGGGCTGAACTACGACACCCTATTAGCTTTGAAGATTTTTTTTTTTTCCTGTATTATTAGGGATATTTTCCTTGTAGAATGCCTGTTATCTGCAGTAGATATTTCCAACCTTGCAGTAATAAAAAGAATCTTAAGAAGGAAAAACAGGCACAAAAGTTCTAATCATAGCAACCAAAAGTGGAAATTAAAATTAAGATGGTCCAAACTTATCAAAATATATTTTAAAAACTGCAGAACACGAGACATTTTTGACATTCCGGAGAACTACTGTTATTAAAAAAAACTCAAAAAAAAAAAGCTACACAGATACTAGAAAATATACCTTCATCCTGTTTATTCCTACGGGAATGAAGCTATGGAACCACCTTGTTAATTTGCCTGTGTCCTGCAGCTAACTTTTGAGCAAAACTGGCCCATTTCAACCTGATGTGCATCAAAGGAGATTAAATTCTCATTAATTTAGTTTTCACTAAAAGACATCAAAGGATGCATACACACAGGATAGTGTTATAAACACAACAACAAAAAAGCTGAAAATGGAGCTTTTACCCTCTGAAGCATGCATCAGAAAATAGCATTTTCTTCTGCTTAGATACTCTAGGGCTTAATGGATCATAAACTATTCAGTTTTATTTCATGCAAAACATCTATTGTGATTTGCTGGGATGTAATAAGTTCACACTATGCTTTTATAATTCAGAAAAAAAAAACCACCATTATCCAGAAAACAAATCTGTTGGAAAGCAGATTTCAGTGTTTCTGGTGTTTACGGATTCTTCCTCCTTCCTCCCCCTCCTGCCCTACCCTGTGCTAGGAGATTACATTTACTCAAACTGCATTAAGTTGAAGGGACTAAACAGTCTTACAGTATTTAGAAGATTAGAATCCTGCTAACTGTGAGGATTTAAATTTAAATTCTAATTCAGCTTTAAAAATAATTATTTCAGTAGAGGACACATGTAACAACCCATAGATTATTGAAGATGAAGACCACAAATTCTTGTATCTATACTGTACAGTCAATTAGATGAAGAAATAAATAGACTGGTGAAAGAATATTTCATACAGAAAGAACTCAAAATAGAACAAAACTCTGTGAGGAACAATTCTCTGATATAGATTAATATGATTAAAGAGCAACAGTATTGCCAGTTGGTCAGAATTTCCTCATTCTGGAACATCTGGAGTCAAAACATGCTCTCCAGACTGGGAACTAAGGCATGGATGATACTTGGGTCAAGGCCTTTCATTTGCCAGATTCAGCCAGGCAGACTGAAACAATGCCCTCCTTTATACTCTCAACCTTTCCAAATGTAAATGGCCATTTTTTAATAACTCTGTTGTGATTATATCAGTCATAAAACTCTGAATTTTATTTTACTCCTGACCAAAACCAAATTCTAAACACTAAAAAATAATATGGAAAACCTCTAACCAACTAATACCTCTTTTCAGTCTTATTAATTGTGTTACAGGAGAAAAAATTATAGCTGCTTGTCGGGACGTTTTTTTTTTGTAGTAACTCCATTATATGAAATACATACAAACCTGAGTTTTTGAAAGATGAAACAGAAGGAGTGGCACTGTGCAGACATAAATAGATTAAGAACTTTTTTTCAACAACCATTTCCATTAATATTAATACAGCAGCACTTAGAATAATGAAAATACAGTTCATTCTGAATGCAAACCAGAATATTAGGTCTAGACCAGGAAAGTACCTAAGGACTTGCAGATCTGTTCAGATTATTTTTTTCTGCATATTTAAGCTTAAGTATTGCTTTCCTCTATTACTATATAATTCAGTGTTTATGAAGAGAAACAATTATTAATTCTTTAAATACCATTCAAGCATATACTGAAAGAATAACTTTTAAAATGCTTTATACTGTAAAATATGAAGGGCTTGAGGCCCTAAAATTTTAAGTTCTAATTGCATTTATTGATTGTCACATTCTATCATGCTTAGTCTTAAAGAAAAATAGTTGGGTAATTGACTACATTTCCCATATGACTGCAATGTGTTTTGCTGGGGTTTTTTTTGCATACTATATATTTGCAAACCAGTGTTTTCAATTACAGGGGAGTTCTTTCACAAGCAATTGTAATAACACCATAGCTAACCACAAGTTTTTTCTGTCTGAAAAACATTCCTTCAAAGAACACTAAAATGCATATAGAAATGGAAAGTCTGATGAGAAAAGAATTTACTAAATGCCTGCAGAGATACAGAATTATTATCACTTGTGGTCACTTCATCTCTTAAGATAGTTATAGCAAAAATCTTTCATCTTTTTCAGTGTGATGTGTGTGACCATAATGGTAATAAAAAAAAAAATACAGTTAAACCTTGGAGCACTGTTTAAAAAAAAGAAAAACAAAAAAAAGAAATTCTCACAGTACTTATAAAAGAAAAGCATAAGAACAGGCAGAAATGTGCTGTGCCCTTGTTTCAGAATGTATTTCATATCTATATCCCTCTTTCCTGGAGAAGCAGTAGAGGTGATGGAGATGCAAGATCTGAGTCCCACCTCCAGCTGACCCGCAGGCACTTCATAGTACTCCTGGAAGGCAAAAACAAGGTGAAGGTGAAGAACAAGAAAATATCTCTAAGCAGTCATTTCAAACTGTATCTCCTTTAGCATAACAGCATAATTTTGGGGAATTCTAACTAGAAAGTTTTGCATGTTGGGACTGTATTGCTGGGAAGGCAAGAATAGCCAGTTGGTGTTACAACAGACTTTTACTTCCATGTTAACAATGGAAAGAGGATGATGCATCACATTAGGTGATAAAAGCACTGTGATTCTAAACCTCTGATCTGTCAAAGAAAGACAAGTTTGTTATCTATGGCATCAGTCTTATACTTGGCTTTGAATGTCCTACAACTGGTCATCCAGATGCTTCCCTGCCTCCTACTCCTGACCCTAGATGGTATTACTGATACTGACTCTTTAGATCAAAAGCTAGTATCAGCTGTGCATTTCTATTCTTTCCCAGACTGTTTGTATTCCTCTCAATTGTCAACAAAGTGCTGGGCAGAACAGGACTCTGGTGCTGAGGATGAAGATGTAACCAAGAGAAAAGAAAATGGAACAGAATCTCTGTGGGACTCTCTTTTAAGAAGTCATCCAAAACCAAATCCTCCCTCATCAGTGTAGTCAGAGAAGCCAAAAGATAGTAAGGGTGAAGACGGAATGAACCCCTTTTCTTCCACATAGTCTTTTACTGACTTGAAAAATTTGAAAATCACAGTGTACACTACTCCAGTATGCTACCCTAACCAGTTATTATTGATCTAAAAGAAAAACTGCTGACCATTGTGGAGTCCATAAATAAAGGTACAAGCATTAGCTGTATCTTTCTGCATGAAAAAAAAAAAAGATGCTTAGCTGTATTTTCAGAGGTTAATTGGGAAATAAAAATATAATGGGAACGAGAATTTTTTTTTCCATCCTTGTTATCATATCAAGTCTATATAGCTATTAAAATATATTAGAAACAAATATTCATAAGAAGCACAAAAATAAGAGCTTGATTCATAAGATGAAATCTCTTCATGAAGGAAGTGTAAAGAAGTGCTTTACATAAGCCCAATACAGAAATTGTCTGTAAGTTTTATTGATTAGCTCTAGCCTTAGCTGTGTGCCCAAGACTTGTCACAGGCAGGCTTGTCCTGACTATCCCCTCTGCTCAGCTGGAGTCAGTCTTGCATCTCCTACCCTGCTCTTCAGAGGCAAGGCGGACCAAAACCCCTGGGACAGTGAGCCTGCCCTGCTGCTGCATAGCAAGGATGTGCCCTTGGGCTTTTGCAGTGTGAAACCAGGGTGCAGCCCCAGGGGCTTCATGTCTGGCTGGAAGCCAGCCTGCTGTGACGACCCCTGAAAGTGGGATGTACGCCACAGTGAAGCTGAATGAGAACAAAGAGCTGCCCTCCAACTCTGGAACCAAGGTCACCCTGGTAGGTCATTCAGCTGGCGTGGGAGACATTCTGCACCACCTGCAGCTTTTCAGTGCCACGTCACTTGCAGTGTAAGAGAAATTAATTATAACTCATTTCTGAGGGCAGAATGTGTTGATTTAGTTATTAGACTTTCATATGTTTATGAATATCTAATAATGTCCACAAAATTAGAAAAATTGTGACAGTGAAAATATTTTAACTACTTTTCTAAATTATTTGGAACCAGCGGTAAGATTTCTTCTATTCCCTATGCCTGTGTTTTCTCCAGTGGAAATGAAAGTACCTGGTGCAAGAATTAAAGATGTATTTCTAGTGATGGCAAAAAGGTTCCTCTTCTTGCTAAGCCTTTCCTGTATTTTTGTGTGCAGTGCTGTGGCGTGCCCATGTGTCCTCCTTGTGCATATTGCTCAAGTTCCTGCACCTATGGATGCTGGTCTCCTGCCTCTTCTAGTTGTGGAAGAATCCTATTACCTCAGAGGCAGGAGTTACTTCAGGATGCAAGAGATTTATGTAGGCTTTGCATTTCATATTTTGAAATTTGATTACTAATCTATGCTAGTTTTACTGTGTTTCTCTTGTGTTTTTTAAATTGATTCTGACTTTGTGTACGCTATTGTGCTGGTCTGTGTCACTAGTGTCTATGACCTGATGAAAAGAAAGCTTATGATGTAGCTCCCTGCTTTTGTAGGGGGCCGAGTGCTTTGACACAAGCAGTCTTCAAACCACGAATTTTCTTTTTGCAGTAGAAATCCTAGATTGTTTCTTCTTTCCTTTCACTCAGATTAACTGATGTGCATTTATTTTTATAGTTTATAAATATAAATATATCTGTGAGTTTACAGTTGAGGGATATTAGATATGGAGAGATAGACGGATCATTTGGGGGGGGGGAGCTGACTAACAGCACAGCTGGTCTAAAAATGGCTGAAGTTTCATTCTCAATTCCTCAATGTCCAAAACCAAACAGCAGTCTTCAGTTAAGTATGAGCAGAAAGAAAATGCTTTATTTTTATCTTGTTATATTAAACAGTTAAACAAAACAAGTGAAAAAAGCAGCATTGAGAAATGCTTGGGAATGTTAGCAAAAAAGTGGTAGTAAATTTTAATATTCTTCTGACCTCTTTTCACTCTCACAAGTCATCATTGCAGATGGTGAAAAAAATGCTTTTAAAACCCCTGCAAACTAGGGTTTCTCCTTTAAAGATGTTAAATAAAATGTTATACAATGGTATTAGATTATTTATATCAACGTAAGATTTAGGAAGGGGAAGACAATTTAGAGAAGAGACTGTTCCCAAAATAAATTTGTACTACGCCAGTTATGGTACCAGGTTTTATAGCTATATCATTACACTGTATCACACTTACTCTGTTTTGTTAAAATCTATACACTGAGTAATACGGCATTACTATAATTCCAAGTCTGGAAGAACTTCTGCTAATTGAAAAATTTAAATTTACTAGAGTGGAACAGCTTTTACTTCACTTCACTCAGTCCAGGTCTACCAGCAAACACACATACAAGTTATTGTCACTTGAAAAGAATTATACTTTTTCTTCAAATGCATTCTTGTGCACAGTCGTCTTTTGTCTTATGGGAATGCTGTAAATGCTACTCACAGGAAGCAGAAGATCTGCAATTGCTCATACTGGCATACCTTTAGTATGGCTTCTTCCCCAGAAAATGAGGATCTGCTTTGACTTCTGTGTAATTGTCATCTTGTGATCCCTGGCACGTACAAATTCCTGGGTACTGATGCAACAACAGTAACTGGCTATTTTATGAAATAACTACTTGTGGCAGTATTATTTTTTTCCCTCTTCAATAGTTGTGCTTCCTTGAGTAAGAACGTGGTTTGTTCTTTCATAGATGTTAATAAATGAAACATATCTTAAATTGATACCCAGAAATTTTAAAAACCAGGTTAGAAGGAAAACACATCAAGAATATGGATGGTCTGGAATAGTTTAGTTTAGACCATATACTAACAGGTTTAAAATAAAGCATTTGAGACATAAATGTTATGTGGAGAGAAAGACCTAATGTAGAGAATGTCAGCTTATCATGAAACGCAGTGTTTATCAGTCCTTTAGCCTATGTTATTCTAATAGGGTTGTGTCTTGTACTGCACCCTTTCTGCTGTTAAAGGCTCTATGATTTGATGTACTGCAATTGGATGTTTTCACGTGTGAAGTTGCCCAACTTACTGCCTACAGAGACGTTTGTATTTTGCTATGGGTTGTACTGCTGAAGTTAACTAAGCTTACATTATTCTTTTGTAACATGCAGTGAATTCTAATTTGATAGACACAAGAAATTACCCCTTTAAATGTATTTTTAAATAACTACAAAGCACGAGGTAGAAAATCTGAAGCAAATATGATTAACTTTTTCTCATTCATCTGACATGATTTTCTTTCTGTGTGTATGTTTGTCATTAGAGAGAAATCAGAGTTTGTGTGCGTTTGTTTTGATCAGACAGGTATCCTTGATAATTTACTGTTTTTTTTAAAGTAGAACTAGCCTAGGAAGGCTAGTGGTAAGACGCTGCACACTGAAACAAGTGCCAGTGCCTTACTGTTTGGAGCGGTGTGTCTTATTTTGCAGCATATGTGAGCTATAAATAAACACTGCCATCCGTATTCTTTTTTTGACGTTCTTTTTTATTCTCAGAGACTGTCATCATAATAATTTTGGATTCAATAACCAAGAAACCAGTGGAAAGACAATTCCTCTTTTCTCCATCTTTGGGATTAGACATAAGCCTTCTGACTAAATGTATTTTCCAGTGAATGTTTTTAAGACATTTTGGAGAAGAAAGAAAATCACACACAGAGGTATAATTTGCTGTTTCATTTTGTATTTTACAGATTTTCTGTATTGGATTGTTTATAAACCAGGAATGTAATTTTGATTTAGTACTCCATCTTGCATAATATAATGCAAGTATATATCCAAACTGAGAACAAAATATTGTTGGGAATTTTACCTCACAAAAGTTGACATGTAATTGCACACATTGTTAAAGTATACATAATTGCCAGACTCTGAGATAGTAAATTTATTTGCAATGGAAGTTACAAAAGGACAGTGAAAGAAAAAAAAAATGAAGTAATACAAAATAGTAAAATGAAGAATACAGTTGAAGTAAAAGAAAAAAGGTTTGTTTATTACTTAAGAGTTGTTGCATGACACTATTGGACAAAGAGAAAAAAAATTCAATTGGTGATATATTAAATGTAGCAGTTATGAATGAAGACAATTTTGAATGAAATTATTTTTCTCTCTCTGTCTCAAAACAGCAGAGGATGTGCTTTGATTCCCTTGAAAGAAGGGATAGTGACACTTAGGACAACGAAGAAAGTTGCCCTGCCATGTATACATTTTAAATGAGTGCAGTGGAGGCAGCTCAGAAAGTGAAATTAACTACATATTTAGGTACCTCCACCTGCCCAGAAGATTGGCTCACTGTGCCAAAGAGCTCCTAAGCACAATGCCAAGTTGTCTCGGACTAGAACTTCAGTACTGCAACTGAGTAAGACACTGCTGATCCCTGGTGTCAGAATTTCCATAGTGATGTTGTACAGAATTTCATAGAACAACATTTCTTGCATGCAGAAGCATTGTTTTCTAGGCAAAGTTTTTGAGATACATGAAGCAAATACAACAGTATTATAGGAACAGTTTAGAATTCCAGACTACAGACTCGTCCTTTTCTCCTTTTTCTTTTTTTCTCACTATTTTTACCTTCTACTGTGCAGAAACAAACATGATAATTACATATCAAAAATCTGGAAAACAGAGCCTGGGGAAGATTTAAACACCAAGCATATATGTAGCTAGAGCTGTTACCATGTATGAAAAATTTAGAGATAGTGATCTGGAAAATAAAAAATTCTGGAGCAGGTGGTACAGAAACTTGTCACAGTGCATAAACATACAAGTCTTGTGAGATTTCAGGGGTCTTTACATTGTACTTTGCGATTTAAACAAAGCATAGGTTTGATGCTGGCATTCACATACTGTATTTTGTAAACAGATTCCACAGCTTGCTCTGCTGAGACAAAGCCTATGTAAGATTGTATTTTTTCCGTCTCTCTTCTTCTATTTAAGTTATGAATTCTGAAACTTCTTAAATAAAAGTTGTATTTTTGCTGTGGAGTTTCCTCTAGGAGCTAAACAAGTCCATGACTCGAGGCTGTTTCATAGAAATGCAGAACTCCAGAGTACCTGTTTGAGCTCTGGGCCTTTTTTTTTCCCTGTATATTCCCACATGAAACAATTTTATCCCTTTACAAGGTGATTTCTATATTTTTTAAGAAATTAATTAGAAAGTTATTTTTTGTGTGCAATTTTACTAAAAAAGTTATTTGAATTTTATTCAGAATTATTATTTAAGGAGATGCTATGTGTAGGACCCTGAAATTTCATCAGGTCCCTGTTGTATACCAAGGACTGCTTTGGGGAATCTTTGTATATCCCTTCTACACAGTTATTTCTGACTAACATATTTTAGTGATTCCTCATTACCCACAGGAAATTTAAGTGTGATAACACTGATTATTAAAGCCGCCCATATTCTAGGATCTTTGTCTTAAGTGAGTATGAATGATGTTTTCTTTTAAGTTTTCCTTGTAGCTCTGATGCACATCCTGTTTAATTTTATTGTACGTAAAATGACCTATTCTCTGTGTTCAGTAATTTATAATTAATACTCTGTTATTTAAACAACTGTGTAAAACTTAAAGATATGAGAGTAGAGAGCAGAACCTCCTTTCTTGGCAAGTGCAAAGTGAAACTAGGCTACTAATAACATTAGGTTATATATTAAAGGAATTTAAATCTCACTTAGAAAACCATGCTGAATTACTGCCCTCTATACGCAATTACATAATGCAAGAATGAGAATTTAAAAATATATAGTAAGAAGAATTTAAAAATATATATTAAGAAAAAATTTATATTAAAATATATATTAAGAAGAATTTTAAAATATATATTAAAATCCTTATTTAGAAAGATAATAGAAGTTCTAAATGCATTTCCAGTATGTAGAGGCCATGGCAAAGGAAAAAGCTCAACAGCTAGGTCATGACCATGCTGAAGCTGCCACTTGAAAAATCAACAAAAACTTTGGAAAAAAACAGATTATGAAATAATGTAAAAGATAGGAAGAGTGGCGGAAACAAAAGAAGAACAAATGAGGATATTGAAAAAGGAGGAATAAGAAACAAAGAAAAGGAAGGCAGAGACACAAAATATTGGTAGGACTTTAAAGTTCTAGTGGATTCTAACAGCTCTGCAAATGGCTGATAGCATTTATGGTCAGACATAGGACTAATGTAAAACATCATGACTGCAAACAGATGTATCTAAATACCCCGTTTTCAAACAAACCAAAAGATCTGTCTATTCTGGATACGAATAGAGAGTCTTGATAGATAATGCTTTTGACGTTAGCAATGAAATAGCTGTGTACTGTACAGGTAGGTGGCATTTAGCCTTAGCCAGCAGGCAAGCAAATGTGCTCTATTCCAGAAAGAGTTTTACGTTATCTTTACTGAGAAAAATGCACTTGTCCACTGAGTGTTCATGTAGTGGAAGCTTGGATTATTGAGGCTCTCTCTGAAATTATATAACCTGTGGATGGTGCAGGCAAGAATTTGCATTACTTCCCTCCGTTCTGGATTTCTTTTTCTTCTTAGTCAGGGTATTCTTTACCATATTTTTAGAGCAAAATTCCAACCTACACTTTCTCATATAAAGTATAAAAGCAAGAGATATTTGAATGAATGAGGTGAATAAGGACTAAGTAGCACAGTACTTCATATGACTTTTTAAATTTTAAAATCTAAAATCCAAATATTGTAAACTTCTTCAGTTTGTGTTTTTTCTTTTTTTTTCTATTTTTTTTGACAAATATGTGTGAATAAGAAGTCAGTACTGCTATGAAAAAAATGCTTTCGAAATCCAGAAGTCATTTGTGACATTGTTTTTTTAGCTTTTAACAACGGTTTACATAGTCACAATTGCTGAATCAAGCTTTCTTGGTTAATTGCTTTGATAAACAATAACTATTTGTTTTAGTAATCCTGATACTGCCTAAACTTAATTCAGAAAATTCACAGTGGCTTTGAGTTGTAGTAAAACCCTGCAGTGTAGCTTTACTACTGTAAATGCAGTGTCATTCTAAGTAAGCCGATGACAGCAGCTCAATAACTGTTATTTGTTTCTGCAATAGCACATCTCAGTAATGCTAACAATTCTAAGTCCTGCATGAAATAATGAGTCTTTGGAAGGGAAAACTGCTGTTCAGCAGACTCTTTGCTAGGTTGCTTCGCTTTCTAGGCTTTGCAAAAGCCACAAACTTTTATTTGAATACCAGTATATTTTGAGAATTTGAATTTCCTTGATTTTGTTTGTGCTGTGCCATTTTCCACAATGATGTGTGAGACTATGATCCTTCTGTCTGTGTTGTTACTGATTTTTCCTCACTTTGGGAAGATTTCACTTTTCTTCATTTAACAGATTTATTAATCATTCCTTCTATGTGCAAAAACCAGAAAGCATGAGTGTTCACTTGTGTTGTGACCAAAAGTCTTTACTCTTTCACACTTTCATCAGTATCGATGTACTACTATTCACATTTTGCATTTTCTTGGAAAAAAATGAGCTTTCAGCAGTGAGACCTTCTTATATTTTGCAGTGCTTTTAAGCTTTCCAGTCCTCAAAAAAACAAATCACTTACCTTAATGTTCAAAAAAGCTTTAACTTGACATATATGATTACAGAGATTTGAGTTATTTTACTGTTTCTATAACTCAGACATTTGTCATGAAATTAATCTGCATATTTCTTGTATTAGTCAAGCCAATGTATATTTATTTCATTTTTGCCAGTTTGCCATCTTCCTTCCTAACACTTTTTATAGTCTCCAGAATATTGCCTTTATCTCTTTGCTAACTGGTTAGAACTTTAAACTTTTAGCTCATGTTCTCCATTGGAAAATGGATTTTCCCCTCTCTCTGCCTCTCTGAGTCTTGTGAACAAACCACATGTATTTACAGGTTTTGTTTTCTTCAGTCAACTTTGAGATATTAATTGTAACCATTTAAAAATATGAGACTAAAATTAACGGGAATTAGTCATACTGTGACATTTCTGAAAATTCTGATACTTGATGCTGAAAAAGTATGTCTTCAATGGAAAACTGATTCTGTTGTTGATTACAGATTAATTGGAAAAAAAAATTCAACATAAACTTTCATGTATTGAAAAAATCCTATACTTACTCTCGTTAGGATACCCTACAAAAATTGAACTGAAAAAAAATACTCACAACCTCTTCTAAAGATCATCCCTCACAGTATTTAGTTACCAAAGCATGTTCTAGCCAGTAGCAGCCACCTCCTATTAGTTTTCTTAGGGGGCTTTCCATCTGCTACACAGCTGCTTCAGGGCACAGGCACGTTATTTTATTTTCTTACACAGTGTATCACTCCTTCGGCCCCACTACTTGTGCTTCAAAAATCTTAGATACTTAAGACAGAGTAATTTCTCTCTGTGGGTTATAAAATAGATGCCGAAAAATACAAGTTACTCCCTCTGTTCAGAAATGCCTGTTCATCTTCTTTATTCCCCAAACCCTGTGATGCCTAACTCTCATTTCATTAGTCCCTCTAGGAGAAGAACCAGATAATAAACTGTCACTATTATTTCAGACTGAATTTACTGGACAATGTGGTTGTAAAATCAGATCTAGATGAGGAGAAATAGAAAGTTCTTCAGTGTTAGTTAAATGAGTGGTAAAAGAGCCTTATGCCCTCCAGCACAGAAGTTATGTATTAGAGGTACATTCTTAAAATGTTAAAGCAACATACTTATTCATGTCAAGGTCATTTTTTCATCACAGATATACTATGAGAGAATTTATTAACATGAGTAGGTATTTATACTGAACATTTATTTGCCTTATATTTCTACTCAATGCTACTTTGAAAGATGAACTCTCCCCATAAATGAGTTTTTAATGAGAATTTCATCTACTTTTAGTCCGTTATATTAGTTTGATTCTTCTTTTCACACCATTAAAATAGGTGTGTATACTAACATATGCTAGTTCAGTATTCCTTTTTTTTTAACACAACAAAGTTGTGCTGTAAAGGATCTAACATTACATAGCCAAAATTACATTAAAAATTACATAGACAAAACTATGTGATGTATTATTTCAGTGGAAGATTTGGTGAGAGGTGTCCTGGTAGAAATTTCAGATGAAATTTTAGATCAAACTGATCAAGAATATTGTGTATTGGAAGAGCAGTGTTTCAATCAGAATATTCATTTGGGGTGTGGGAGATTCCAGCTCACATCATTTGACACTTTTGCAGACAATGTATATTTTAGATGGTCAGACAGGTAATTAATTTGTATTAAGACACTCAGCTGAAGGGTGTAGCTTTCTGAACAACTGATGATTGAGTTCTCTAGAGCTGTGACTCTATTTTCCTCATGGATATTTCCAGAAAGGTTGTGTTTTCATTTTGCTTTTAATTCCTGTTTTTCTGCTCAGATGTGGTTTCATGTGGTTGAGTGTCACTTGTGTTTTAATTCAATGGCTATTTGGCCATTTGCCACAGGGCCTGAAAGGGAAGTCAGGAAAAAAAAGGATTTAAATGTTCTAGTTTAAGAAGGAAGGAAAAAATCCCGTTCTTTGTAATTGTTAGTTATTTAAGCCATTTGAATTACAAAGTAGACTATATTTCTGTTTGATCCCATATTACTATCAATGTTACTGTAACAGACATTTTGTTTTCTCTCTGCAACTATATGCCAGTGAAACTACATCATACCAACATGAAATTTCTAGACTATTAGGAAAGATTAGGTGTTACAGGAATTGGTTGCCTACTACTTACAGATTTTTTTTTCCCCTCCGAAAACTTTAAACTAGGCTTATATACATTAAGGGTAATTAACCTGTTCAACTCAGGTTTTGTTAAGTTTGTAACTCCACAGATACAAGAAGTACAAGCTGAGTCAGCAGTACAGTTAGTGGAGGAGACCAGAATCACATTTCTATAAGCTAAGTTGTATACAGCATCTCCCTTTTTCAAGAACTGATTAGTTTCTGGTTTTTGTAGCATGTTTTTTCTTTCCTGAAAGTGCTATATCTAAGAGAACAACTAAATTTTTTTCCATTTATATATTGTTTTATAGTAACCAAAAATATAAATTAATTTATGTGAATACATGGTGTAATGCCAGAACTCCACCAATGAGTGCTGGGGAGCTGTGTCACCTTTCCCTTACTCAATAGTATATGTATCTTTGATGGCACAGCTTTTTTTTTGCCATATGTGTAAACAAATGTATTATAATATCCTTATAATACACTAATGTTCATTGAACAGTAACTAAAGGAGTAAGTTACAGATTTTTCACGTGTAGATTTGGAAAAAAAAAAAAAGGCCCATTTGACAATCAGACTTTGACCTCAAAAAATTCCACAGATATCCCAAATGTGGGTTGAGTAGTTGAAATACTTTTCAAAAGATCCTTTAGGAGAACATTATTAATGAATTTGAGTTCAGCCATGAACATGCTTCAAGAAATAGGGAAAGTATTCTTGAGTCTGGTGTTCCAACTTTAGGTAACCATCAATCTGCTTTAAGGACATTTTGATAATTCTTCAGAAAACTTTGAACAATGATGTCCATGAATTATACCATTATATTATCACTTTGACTGCTATGAAAAACTTGAAGCTTCTCATGGATATAATACAACCAACCTGCTTTACACTGGTGGTTTTCAGCTTGCTGCTTTAACATAGTGAACTTGACTTGAGCTTGTTATGAACCATACACAATGGAAGTAACACCCATTGGTCATTTTGCTCCTTTGAAATTGAAGAGTTAGGGGTATTTTTTGTTTGTTTTCAAGACATAAGTGGGGGGTTGTATGTGTTTTAGATAGCAATCTGTCTCTCCTCACCAGTTGTGAGTATCCTAGTTGGGCAGGAGGAATTATTATTTGTGGAAGGTAGGGGAACACTTTGTCCAAAACCTGTTCAGCACAAGTGGGGGCAGCATGGTCACTGGGATGCAGTTCCATGTGCTCTGCTGTGGTGAGGTCCCCGCTCAGCCTTGGCACAGGGTAGAATACATATATAACTGGAAATCCTTAGATGTCTCAATTTTTACGTCCCTCAAAACTGTTAAACAGTTGCATGATGTCTTTTTTTCTTATCTCAGCTCTTTTCACACTGCAACTTCAAATCAGGGGCAAAATGTGTCCTCCCCAGCTAATTAAAATGAAATAACAAATGTTTCTGGCCATTGCAACATTTACTCTCTGGACTTTCTTCCAGTACCTCAAGGGGGCCTACAAGAAAGATGGGGAGAGACTGTTCAGTAGGGCCTGTCGTGATAGGACGAGGGGTAATGGTTTTAAAATAGAGGAAGGTAGATTTAGATTAAATATTAGGAAAAAAATTTTTACAATGAGAGTTGTAGAACACTGGAACAGGTTGCCCAGAGAGGTGGCTGATGCCCCATCCCTGGAAATGTTCAAGGCCAGGCTGGATGAGGCTCTGAGCAACCTGATCTAGTCAGGCATGTCCCTTGCTCCTTGGATTAGATGACCTTTGAAGGTCCCTTCCAACCCTAACTGTTCTATGATTCTACGATTCTACGATTCTACGACTTGAGATGTCTTTCCAGATATAGCTATATGGTGATTACCATGCACTATTGAAAAGCTGTCCTTATTTTGGACAGATGTTTACCTATGCCCAAAGAGAAGATGCTAAATATCTGCTTGAGGGACATGCATATATTTTACTGCCACTCTTTCAGCTTAAAACAAATGTTGTATGAGCTATTTAAGTGGATGTGATTTTAATAATTGTATGTCATTATTTAAAATCTTCTACATAGAAAGCTACATTTCTAGTCTATATATATTTCACCTTCAGCAATGGAGACATTTTACTGAGAGAAAAATTATGGCACTCTGTGAGGAAGAGCTGGATTTTAGGAATTTGTGGAAGGTATTTTAAGCCGCACCTTAAAACTCAAATGGAAATTTTTCCTCCAAAGTATTCAGAAGAATTTAGGTATTCAGTTGAGGATATCCCACTCAGCAGGATTAGCTCGCTCTGTAGAGCAGATAAATTGGTAAGCTATGCTTGCACGTCTGTGAAAGCTGTTCCTCTGACTTTATATGGGCTACAGTATAGGTGATTGTTTCACAAAAGTGTTTTTGAGCTAGCCTAAAGCTCCCAAAGGACTTCAGTACCTAAACCCAAAATTTGTATTTTTCAAATCGTTATTCATTTACTTCCTCTTTCCTGGCTGCACATAAATCAATGAAAATGCTACCTACAAGGTATCCTGGGCATCGATGCAGACACGCTCTCTCCAGCAAGACAGCAGAAAACTGCTCACTTCTGAGGCATGGGATGTATTCTTAAACTGAGTGTGGTAACTGTTGTAGTTTAGCCCAGCTTGGGACCAAGATATGCAGCCTCTCTCTCACGCTCTGAGGGAACTGGGGAGACAATATAACAAAACGGCTCAAGGCTTGAGATAAGGACAGGGACAGATCATTGCATCTACCATTATGGGCAAAACAGACTCAACTTGGGGACATCTATTTTTTTTTTATTATTAATAAAACCAAAGCAGGATAATGAGACAGAGAACAAAAACAACTGTTGGTTTTGTTTAGTGGTGGGGAGGCTACGGTGGCAGCTTCTGCAAGAAGCTGCTAGAAGTTTCCCCTTTTTCTGGTGGACTCAGCCAGGTCTAGGGCAGACTCACCTCTGGCCATCACCAAGCCAGTTGGTAGCAGAATGTCCTGTGATAATACCTCTGTGATAATGTATTTAAGAAGCGTTTTTTGGGGTTTTTTTTAATTATTTTTTAAAAAGGAGGAAGAAGTGAAGAAGCACAAATGGAGACAGAGAGGGGGAGGTGCGAGCCTTGTGGTCCTTGCAGCCCTCACCCTCTGGCCTCCCGCCGGGCAGCCGACTGGGACCAAATCAGCCCAGCCCGGCTGCAAGAAGTGGAGAGGAGATGTGAAGAGAACCTGAGAGGCGTCTGCCTGAGCCGGTTGTGAAGAATTTCTTGTGAGAGGAACGGCTGCAGACGCCAAGGTCATTGAAGAAGGAGGGGGAGCAGTGATGCTGCTCCCTGCAGAGATTCCCCTGCAGCCCGTGGTAAGGCTGGCTGTGCCCCTGGAGCCCACGGAGGAGCAGAGATCCCCCTGCAGCCCGGGGAGGACCCCATACCAGGGCAGGTGGATGCCTGAAGGAGGCTGGGGCCCGTGGAGGGCCCGTGCTGGGGCAGCCAGCTCCTGAGGGACTGCACCCGTGGAAAAAAAAAAAACGCATTGGTGCAGTTGATGAAGGACTGTAGCCCGTGGGAGGGGCCCCAGGCTGGAGCAGGGGAGGAATGTGAGGAGCTCTTCCCCCGAGGAGGAAGGAGCGGTGTAAAGCGATGTGTGATGACCTGACCACAACCCCCATTCCCTATTCTCACCCTCTGCCACTCAGGGGAGTGGGGAGGAAGGAGGTTGAGATAATTGAAATGAAGTTAAGCCTAGGAAGAGGGAGTCCACGTCACTAGCTGTAAAATGGTTACGTTTCAGTGCTGCCTGGGCATAATTTTATAATGGCTTTTTGGAATTAGACTACAAATGCTGATGGGTCTTCTGTGTTTTCTGGGGTCCTCCTATGCATAGGAGAGGCCCAAACTTTTGTAGCTTATTGTCTTTAAGATGAAGACTTCACGTTCAAACATCATACATGATTATAAGGCAAAATGAGGCTTAAGTATGGAGTGAAGCACAGAATTTGAAATGCTTTCTGTTGCTCTCTGGCCTGCGTGCCTAGGTGAAAACAGAATCCAATACAGCTGAATTCCCAAGTGCTGTACAAAGTTCTGAGATACTTAACTGAGAGTTTAGGTACTGCAAAGCACTGAAGCATCTAAGTTCCTTTGTCAGCGTAGCTCCAAGTTCTTCCATTTGTATTTATATCTTCCTATCTTGTGAGACAGAAGCATCTTTTATCAATTTGCATTAAAAATAGGATTTGAACTTTATTTGCTCTGATCTTCCATTCTGATACAGCTACTTTTGGCACATGTATATTTGCAAACAACTTTTTTTTTTTAAATCTAGACATTATTGCCTTGGTAATAAAGGATTACATATAATTTTATTGTCACTCTCATTATCTAGGCATTTTCTTTACCACTAAAATTTATGTAGTGAACAGTGGGACACCAGAGCCCTGCAAATCACTTTACACAGTCTGCTACAATTTTCATGGAGAGTTCTACAGGAATTACAGGAATGTAATAATTTATCTTCAAGTGAATAAGAAAATGTTAGTGTTTTTTAAATGAGCAGTAACTATAGAGGACTAAGTAGGCTGGCAGATGAGAAAATGGAATCACTAGCAAAATTATATGAAGTAGTATGTCTTAAAAGCTTTTATTCTGAGGAAAAATAGGACCTGCTGACTGATTTGATGCACTATGCAGATATATTAGAGCACTTATATTTTGTCAAAATTAACTTTTGTTGCCTACAGTAATATTTCAATGTTACCTCTCCACTTTTGGTGAATCAAGATGTGGAGAGGGTGAAATATTAGTATATATAGAAAATGACTTAAAATTTACTTGCATGCCTCTTTGCATATATAGTACAAATTTATTTTCGGTACCACATTTTTAGTAGAATAGGAACTTTTTTGTTACTATTCTGAACTATGGTAAGCAGTTATTAAATTTAGAAAATAATGATAGTTCTAGTTTGTGTAATAAGAATGAGTGAAAGGCTACACCTCTAATTAAGGATGGAAAGAATAGGAGTCAAGGTCTTATCACTCATTTATCTTTATCTTTGTTTTTGGAGTAGACCTTATGAGCACTTATCTAAAGGTAGATGTATGACTAGGTAGTCTGCAAATTGTATGGACAGAAAAAAGTAAGAGTATATTGTGTTCTAGTAGAAGGGTTGCATACTGCTAAGATTTGATTTGGGAACCAGTAAGAAGATATACCTTTATAAATGTAATCACATCAAATTTCTGACATCATGTACCAAAAGGGAGACACTTGCTAACTCAGTCTTGGTTTTAAGATTGCAATGCATAATAATAATAATAATAATAATAATTTTATTTGTTCATAGCACATATATTTGTTTCTACCTAGAGAGCTGACCAGATAACTTGGATGCATGTGCCTGAGTTAGGGAGAAGAGTGTTTTAAGTTAAACATTTCTTCCTCTGTAAGGCAACATTTTGACTCATCTTGGGGAAAGGGATGGCATTTTTCTTCTAATCTAGGACACACTGAAGTTTGTGAACATCCAAACCTAGAGAGAAAACTGCCTCTTACAGCTATTTCTCCCCTGTGTGATTTCAGGCGTAATAACAGTGAATCACAGGCTTCCTGTTAAGATCTTTATAATCCTGTTTCCATAGCTGACAAAAGGCCCAGCCTTATCAGCAGCTGATAAGAGATCAGCCTAATAATGTTCTCAGTTTTGTTTGTTTGAAAAAATGTATTAGATGAAAAGGATTACTGGATACATATTAGTTAGTATACTCAGTGCCTCAGTCTAAGAGTTTATCTTTACTTGTATGCTAATCACAGTGGGACTAGAAATATGTGTAACGACATAAATCACATTTTATATGTATGAGAAAACATCAATTTCGCAAACAAATACAATGTATGAGCTCATGTTACTGTCTGAAAGGTTAGAAATAAAAATGGAAGAAGGGGTCTTTGAAGTACAGAATTCTGATAGGATTTGCATCCTTTTTTTTTGGAGATGTGGTTCTTAATGCATTTTTTTGTGTTGTTGTTCCTAAGCCCTCATAACATGTGACTTTTTCCTGGTCTTTTACTACTCCTTGGTATTTATCAAAAGAGCCAGAGCTGTGCAAAGAGATCTCAAAGTCTGGGCCTGGGTGGTGGTGAATTCTTTTGTATAAGGATTAGGAAATCTAGCTTCCATCTGTCTAACAGCAGCCGCTTCCATAACACTACACAACAGGGTCTGCCAGAACTAAGTCTGCTGAGAAGCAGTAGTTTCTGAGAGGCTAAAGTTGCTTTAACAGTACTATAAATGAAACAATGCTTCCCCACTTTATTTTGGGATTGGTTAGTTATCAGAGACGCCTTGAAATCATGAGGACAGCTTTGCATTCATTTTAGCACATCATGTCTTCTTGTATTGTTATTTCTATACTGCTTTGAGTTAAAGACCAGTTTAGTAAAAAACCATTTATGACTTCATGAAAATTAGAAGGAACGCTGGATTGGGTTGTGGCTGAATCCTCCAAATACACTAGGTTAAATAAAATCATCAGTCCTGTGGTTATAACCCAGCCTCTGTCATTCACTGTCTATCATGGCCCAGAAAATAAAGCCTAGGGCCAATAAAGTACAGACGCTTATGTATGGTTAATAAAACCACTGACTTCAGGAAGAGTAAGTGAGAGTTCATATGCATTAAGAATTTTGTTTCAATTAGGAGTGCAGCTCTGAAAATAATTTTCTAATAGTCTTTATACACGTTGGTGTTTATTTTAAAGCAGTCCTAAGTGCATGAACTAGACCACTTTCAGATGAAATGGAACCAGAAGACAGACTTAAAGGGTACACTTAAGGTAAACTTCAGAGTCTTTCCACTTATTTTTTTTTTAGAAAATATTGGTGTCCATTTTTATTTCAATTTTAATTGGTATTGGCCTAGTTTCCATTTCTCTCTCAAGCTGATCTTTATGATGTTTTTCTTATTATTTTTTCATGTCAATAATTTAATTTTCACCATATGATCTATAAAAATAATAGATTCCTGACTTAAACTTTGAAGAAACACAGGAGATAATTAGTATGATGAGCAAAAAATTAAAAAAAATCCCTAGGGTTTGTTCTGAACTAAATTAAACTGAGTAGTAATATGCTTCCTCTTTTACTGAAATTAATACAAGTAATAGTTAAGGATAAATAACATCTTTGCATCTCTCTTTGTCCATCAACAAAATTGCACGTTTTTAACTGTATCTATATAAAATGGTTACTATTTCTCTAGGTATGTCCAAGACAGAGAGGGTAAAAAATTTAATACAATTTTAAACACTATGTGTCCATGGCAGGGATCTATACTACTTCAGTGATTTTTTTAAAACAAGTTTATTTGTATCAAAACAAAAACTATGACGAGGTAAACTTAACAGACAATAGCCTGACAAAACGCAGTAAAAATTTGTTTCCCTCCTTTATTTCTTTCAGTTGTCATTTATTACTCAACTACATAATTGAAATCAATTAAATTGAGTGCAAAGTGATAAAACAATCAAATTTGGTAGAAATAGCTGAATACTTCCATCTCAGTGTGTGCATAAACCAAAAGAACTAAAGAATGAGTCTGATATCATCCAGTCATTACAGAAATAGAACATTAAACTGTTTGGAAAAAGGGAAAATTTTAAAATACTTCAGTAATTTATTGCTTTACGATGACCATTCAGGCACACAAAAGTAAGTTTTCTCAGTTTATTTTCAACTGCTAGACCAAATCTTCACTATTTTGTTTAACTCTCATGATGTAATACCGAAAAGAAGAACTTGACCTTTTCTACTCATAACCTTCTTCAAACTGATCTGGCCCTGGTCCTCCAGCCTCTCCTCTCATGACCATCTTGACGGCCCTCTGTGGAGCTCACTCTGGTTTATGGATGTCTTTCTTGTACTGGTGGGCCTAAAATTGGACTATTAGATGTGATCTAATGAGTACAGAGCGGAGTGGGATAATCCTTTCCTGTTAGCCACTTCTGTTGTTAAGCCACGCCACTGGCTTGTCACAACTCCAGGAAATACTGGTTGTGAGTACAGAACAGGCTTCATCTCATGGGCTAAAATAAGAAAATTCATCTCTGTCTCAAAATCTTCAGTGTTTTCCTTACAGAGAAGACTACTAAACTGGTCATCAGTGATCTCACACTCAAGAAACTTGCTGTGGGTCATCTGTTGGTGGAGAACACAGGCATTTGACTCCTGATATTTGGACAGTTAAAGTTAAGTGCACAAGACAATGTAGGACCATATCTATCAGAATATATGTATTGCTCTTACACAATTTTCTATCAATGTTTCTGCTCAAGATTAAAAATACTTGTCTCTCCTGCTTGCCTAACTTTATCCATCATCAGTAATCTTGGCTGGTTTTAAAAGTCAGTGTACGGAATCTAAAAATATATTGCCACATGCTTGTGAAAAATGTAGTGCCTTACTACTTTAGAGTGCATATTAAAACTTTTGTTGTACCCTGATGTAGAGAATATTCTTACTGAACAGGGACATGCTGTGCTGCTTGAGGCCTGCCTGCACAACCCAGCCTTTAGCTACAGCACTGTAAGTGATAAACAGCCGCGTTGTAAACAGAAAGGAATGTTAAACAAGATAAGCTAACTGCAGGTGGGGAGGAGGAGAATAAGACATAGATGCTCGTGTATATTTGCATGTATCCAATCAGTCATATAGTATCGGCGCGTGCTACGAACCTTGTATCCAATAGCAATAAGTTTACCCCTGCGTGCAATCTTGCAGACCCTATAACTGTGTGTACAAAGCCCTTAATAAACGAAGTTCACCCATACCTCTGTGAGGAATCAGTGAATATTCGGGGAGTCCTCCGACACCCTGAGATGTCTGAAAGACTGACTTATTGATGAGGTTGCCATGGGCAGTCTGAGTGCCTTATTCTTCCAGCTTGGCACAGTCTTGTTCAAATACAATTAGCCTGGGAATGAAATACATTTTTATGTAAAAATTACTGGCTTCGTAGGGATCCCTAACTCAAGACATTTTATATTTTCTATAAAGTACGTACTATTAGCAGTGAACTAATTAAACACCTCATTTTACTAAAATCTGCTCTGTAATGTATGTGCCATCTGTTCGCTTTAGTCTGAGAAAAACAGACTGTAATTCAGCTCTGTAATTATGCCACCAATCATTTCAGTTAGTTCACAGTTGTCTTATCTTTGCAAAAGTGCATCAAAATAAAAGGACATAGTTAACTTTATTTGAACGAAAAGTGTTGATGATGGTGTCACAGGAAAAGTCTTACTTTCATGGATATCCTTCCCATACATTTTCTCAAGCCACAATAATTTGCACTCTGTAAACTAGTTTGGAAGTATGCCTCAATGACTGTTTTCCAGTGCCTCATTATCTGTAGCAGTGATCTCATAACACAAAAATAGATTGCTCCTATACTGTGCTAATTACAGATCCAGTCAAGGAATCAAATCCAGATTCAGCACTACATTAAAAGCATCTCAGAAACTATGCAAAAACCATGAAAGCACAGGGAGGTATGTGCCAAAATAGCGAATTCATACCACTGTCTATCATAAGACCCCCATCAGTGGTTACAGCCAACCAGTCAATTCAGTTTGTAAACTTGCAAGCTTCTCAAAATCTATTTTTCCCCTTCCTACACATTTCTATTCCAAGAACATTCTGAATTTTAGCAATTTGAAATTTTTTCTTACAACTATCTGATGTATTTGTAGTTAGGTTGGTACACGCCTTTGTTCTTTTGACAAATTTGTTTAAAGAGTTCTCCCACCTTCCTGGTGTTTATATCACTGCACTTATTGAAAGTAATCAGCAAACTTTCCGTAGCTATCCAGTGGTTTTCTTGGATAGACCATGGTCCTCTAGGTAGTATAAAAGATCTGTTGTCACATGCAGTCACATATTGTAGGCCAGGTTCTTTCTTTTCTTTATCGTTCTAACATGAGTCATCTGGATGCTTTACAGTTTGAACTTTGTCTTCATTAAATAAAATATCCAGGGGTAAAATGAAGGAACATAAAACTTCAACGAGATATAACCTGAATCATATCCAATATTTAAATGACAGTTCACTGGTGACATAACAGAAAAAAAAAAAAAGCCTGTTCATCTAGGAGGTTGATCTGGCACTTGGTTTGTATTCCTTTTAAGATGAAACACAGTAGTAAAATATTTTTAGCTATTTCAACAGTGTAACACATGTAAAGAGAGGCTTCAGTTAACTGAACTCTTCCAAAAAGTGGTCAGGTTTTTTTCATGACAGGAAGCTTGTACTTTCATTTATTTGATAGCCTCTGGGAACCTCTCCTTAGATTTAGACTAAGTTGTATGACAACAATTTTGTTACTCTTTCCAAAAATATGGTCATGTATTCTTTTGCTACTCTTAAAACATCTCTGCCCTTACAGAAAAATAACTTGCATAGGATAGCTTTTCCATCACTTGCTTTTCATAGCAGCATTTAGAGAGTTGGCATTTTGTTCTTCAATCTCAGCTTTATGCAGCAGAATATGCGTTAGTAGATAAATAAAGCTACTTTTAATTTGTGTCCTAACTCTAGCCATTGTTGCAATTATTAAAGCCAAGAAAATAATTTATTCAATTACTTCATTAATCTTTCAGTTTATGGAATATCTCTGAAGAGACAGCGTCCCATTTTTTTTTTAAATATTCAGCTTTGTTTTAGTAATCTCTTACAAACTATATTACACTGCAGTTTTTATGAATACTCAAAATTAAAACTTCATTGCTTGGTGGAATATATCAGACATTCTGATAAGATTTTTCTCTTGATTTTGCATAATATAGGAATTGTTGCTGGAATTTGCCTGTGTAAAATTTGACTGCTGATAATCTTCCCAGATAATCATCTTGAAAGTTTTGCTTGTGTGTATTTCGGTCAGCAGAATTTATGTTAATTCAAACAGCAAAGTGACAAAAGTATAGTTATTGTAAATTTGTCTTAGACCAGTGCAGTATTGATGGATGTCAGTGGTAGCAACACCTCTCAGTGATCCGGAAAGACTGCGAGTGAGACCCTTAAAAACGTAAGTGGATGTGACTGAAAGTGTTTTTCTCTGTTGGCCATAGGTCTATTGCTCCTGTTCTTTTCATTGGCTTGCATTATGGAGGAAGTAGGGTAAAACAGCATGTAGTGTCACTGTTGACTTCTTGACCTAGTTGAAGGCATCCCTGTTCACTGCAGGAGGGTTGGGCTTGCTGACCTTTTATGATTCTACGATTCTATGATCTTACACTCATGCTTACATTTGAACTTCAAGGTGATGCAGTGTAGGACTCTCAGGGTAGTGTTCCCTACCATTCCTGAGGCTTGTTAACCCAGACTCAGTATGGTGCTAACCATAGCTATACCACCTTTGATTTGTAACTGACTGGTGGTAGAAAGTTAGAAATGTGAGTATTCAGCATTCAGTTCTATCTTTCCGAAAATCTTGGTTAAATAAAGCCAACATCCAAAAAGACTTCTATCAGTCTTTTTTGTTTTTGTTAAAAGAGATTTTCTTAATTCTGTTTTGACTTCATGTAGCCATTTAAAGTGTACAGTTGGTTTTTTTCATGGACCTACTAGTAATTTGCATCATATGATCCCAACTGTGGCTCTCCATTACTTTTTCCTACACTACCTACTGATTTTGAATTAATATTCTGGTTGAAGACAAGTTTTTCTCTTTCACTAGGACACTTCTACCTTACATCACAGATGTCCACATGCATGTGTGCACATGCGTGTGCACGCATGCACATGTACAAACAAGTGTATTAGAAATATTTCGTCCTTACTTTTGTCTATTTAAAACACTTCAATAATTACTTATCTCAGAGAAATAAATTGATCAAGCATTCCTTGCCTCTTCTCTCACTGATAACACTTACAGCATTATTTTCAATTACATATTTTCTGTGGAATGATCTCAGGTAACATATCCCTTCAAAAGCTTCCACCACAATGCTGATAAAAGGTTAATAACATATAAAGGGAACTAAAGTCTTTCAAGTAGATTAGTAAAGAATAAATAAATAAAAATAACAAGTAAAACTTAAGTCCAGCAAACTTCAACAAACTCCAAAAGTTATAGAAGAGGTAGCATCTGGCCTACATCAGGCAATTCAGGAGATACATGCACCTTAAAAATTGACACTTTACTGGAGCCAGATGATTACTTCTAGTTGAAAAATTAGTGCTGTGCCCAGAAAGCACGCACAAAATCAAAGCAAAATACCTCACAGAATTTTTCATTAGGAAAAATAAGTTGCTTCCTTTATTTTCTAAGTTTTAGTCAAAACTCTTTAATAGAGGAGGTTAGAACCATGTCCTGTATTTAGATTATGGCACTAGGAAGTATCTTCTGATTTTTATTTGTTTTAATAGTTGCCATTTTATCACAGTGAATTTTTTTTTTAAAGAACTACTATAGACAAAACTTTGGTACTGGCTTCTAACATAATATTCAGGCATCTAACAAGTACAAAATAATGGATAGCAAATGCATGTGCTGCCAGCATGGAGTTCTGCAGAGTCTGGAATACTGAGTGCTGTGCAGGGATCTACCTCCAGAGCTTTTGTCTAACATTTACCATTTTAAGAATAATGATGGCATAGAAGATTGTTCTTTAACAATGGTTTTGCAGTTAGTGAGGATTCATAAGACCTTGTGCTTCTTGTGAAGGGTGTAATTGCCCTTTTACATTTTTATTGAATTTGTAATTATCCCACTCAGCATTATCTAGTTTTAGATAAGAAGAAAGGACAAATGCCTTTGATCACAGTGGCATTTTTACATAAAAAGAACAGCTGATGAGCATTCCATGCTTAGAGAAAATATATTGAATATAAACAAACAATTGAGCATATTACTTTAGCCTACTCCATCTTGGAGTGTCTCAAATTATGGATTTCAGATCACTGACTCCGTCATGCACATCACATGTACTCAAGACCACATTAATTATGAGTTTGCAAAGTTGCATCAATCACTATGGTAAGAACAAAACTGCTTTGGCAAAGTAACAGCAAATCAGACCTAATTTGCAGGTTAACTAAGAGCCCAGCTGATCTTTACAGACAGTGCATCTCAAAGACAGAGATCTACATCAGTGACATTCCCTGACATCTTTCAGACCCCAAAAGCATGTAAATAAGGCTAAGCACTCTGATTTTATTATTTACCCGAAGTAAACTTCAGCAGGTAGGGAACTAAAATATATTTTATATTTCAGACTTTTTTTCCCCAAAAAAGGGCAGAAGAGGACACCTTACGGCCCGGAGCCGTAGCAGGTTTGTGATTCCCTCAGACTAAATTAAGGTGAACCGACACCAAATGATCGATTTAGGATTTTATTTAACATTTGGAAGAACGAGTTAACTTTGTAAACTTGGAAAGCATAAAGGGGGTTGGTAGCCAGGTCTCTTGTTAGGATATTTCTAAGAAGGAAAAGGAAAACAGAAAAGAGATAGAAGAAAAGAGGGAAAGAGATATCACCACCCTTGGATCCAGCAACGACGATGACGGCCGGGTGCGCGGACCCTCCGGTGTGGCAGCGGGCACTTGGCTTCTGGTGGCGGGGCCGCGGTGGTGGGCGGCCGTGATGGTCTTCCCGTGGAGGGTTCGCCACACGGCTCCCTCAGGCCGTGTCTTTTATAGTCTAATCCCCGCCCCCAGCTCTGCCCCCTGAAGCATCTGGTTCCAGAAAATTCTGAGTCCTCTGTGCAGGCACGGAGTGGGCCGTAAATCTGGGGAGTGGTCGGAAGCCCCCTCCTGAGATGACTGCTGTGTGACCTCTGCCCATATTTGGCAAATCGTTAACAGGGGCCTAGGGAGCTGCACATCCCGCATGCAGCCTCCACCTCCATCTCCTGTGTTCAACAGGGGCCTGGGGAGCTGCACATCCCCCATGCGACCTCCACCTCACTTATGCAGACTGCACCCCACGCCACAGCCACAACAAGATTTGAGATGTTAACTCTTTCAGTCCCTGACAGGACAAAAAAGTAAACATACCGGATTTAGTAACAAATTATCTTGTGTTTTGCTGTCATAATACAATTTCAGTTATGTTCCACACATTGTCAACTGTTCTGTGCTTTCTTTTATTTAGAAATAAGGGAACAAAGTACAAGTGGTTGTCCATTTCAGTAAGAAATAGATCTGCGGGGGCAGCAACTAAACACTTGTGTAAATTGCATGTGAAAGACTCTTACCAGCACCAAGATTCGATCTCTTTCTTGAGTGCATTCTTTCTGAATCTATTTCTTCAGGAAGTGTAACTCTGCTAGTCATTTATCTTACCTAACAGAAATTCTGTCATTCTTATTTTTTCCCCTCTTCGTTTCTATCTTATTTGCCCCATCTGTCCTCAGATAGTCTCTCTATTAGTAATTTTTTCAGCTTCCAAGTCTGCTATTGTCCTGCTGGATACCATGATAAACTCTTCTGTCTTACATTTTGTTGCTGTATTTCTGCAGCTTGCTCTATGCTTCTGAAGCCCCTTCCTTAGCTTATATTGCAATTTAGCTTTGATCCTGGTCTCTAAATAAACAGTTTAACGTACTGGAATTTTCATCTTTCTTGGTCACAGAACAGAAATGTTTTATTCATCACTGTTATGAAGACATACCAATTTAACTTGAGAAGTCTGTGTGGTCGTTTAAACATACTTATTTGTACCTTGTGTTTCTCACATACGCCAAGGGACTATTTACCTTCTGTTACCCTAGACTGTAGAAATAATTTCCCACATAATGCTTCAGGGGTCATCTGCTCTTCAATCCAACTGAATACATGGTTTGAGACAATATGCATATATATACAGTGAACCCATTAAGACTCTGGCCTGCACGATGTATTTCCAGCTCCTAGCCTCTAAACTGGGGTTGCTGATGAAAGTTAGTAATGCTCTTACATCTTGTTTAATACAGTCTAGTTAGGGGATTGGATAACTCCATGCTGGTGTTAGCTGAAACTGTCGTGAGTGCTGTTTTCTTCCATGCTCACCATACACTTTGGTTGCAGAGAAAAGAAACAGGAAGAGGGTGCCCATCTGCTACTTCTCTGGGACCTTCAGAGGGAACTGGACTGAAATTTGACTAAAGTTGCATATGTCAGCAGGTCTGCCCTGCAAGTACTGCCTTACTAAAGACATGGCACCAGTGGGATGGAAGGAAAAAAGGAAGCTGGGAACTAAACCAGCTACAGTGGTGAGAATATTCACAATGTCAAAAGCTTTCTTCTTTGCATCTTCTTACATACATTACATCTGCTAGAGGGCAATGCAGGTTCCAGGTACATAGGATCTGTTACTGCTTAAGACTTATGTCTGAAGTACTTGCTCCAAGGAGTTCTGAGTGTAGGTTGGCTGTGTAAATCTTTCAGACCTATGTGGACTTCCCTGCAGGAGGTAGCTTAAATAACTATATTAATTGCTGAAAAAAAGACAGAATTTTGTACTGCATATGACAGCTCTTTATACTATTTTTCCTAGTGAAAGTTTTATTTGCAGTTGGATAACATATAGGAAAATTTACCATTTGCCACATGCTGCTTTTTCTAGAATAAAACCATCTACAAAACAGGGAGGATTTTCCAAGAAAATAAGTATTGTTTCTACTTAAGTATGGAAGAAGCTTAGTTTAATTACTGAAGTCTTTGGAAAGCTGTTATTTCACAATCCCCATTCCTAATTCACTCAGCATAAGATAAATGTATTTTGCTTTTCAACAATTCTTTAGAACAATTTTACAACCTCATTGCATTTTGAAAGCAAGAATCAGCAGCACATAAATAAGTCTCTTGTTTGAAGTAAAAAAACATACATTGGAAGGAAACTGGGAAGAGAGCCTTTAAATTTGGTCTCACTGATTAAGAAATCATTAAAATAGGCTAATGATCTCAGATTTGGTGTGTAAACCACACTACAGTCAAAATCAAAATTCTCATTGTCATCAAAAGAAGCAGAACAGGGATAATCATAAATTCTAGGAGACCACAAAAACTGGCAGAAACAAAAGGGAGGATGACAGCTAATGGATACCCCTTTGTATTCACTGTGTTAATCACAGGTATTGCACTCAACAATATAATCGAAGACTGTTAAGGCTCAGTCAGTGATTAAGCAAAGCTTTGCCTATCTAACCTTTATTAAGCTCCAAGAGAATAAGCCCCCCCCTCACTAAACAAAACCACAACATAGACTTTTAATCACAGGGCTACAGAAGTCCCCTGCCCTGAAGCCCTGCTCCACCCTGCAAAGTGGCTCCTTTCCAGCAGTGTTACGTACAGGTGTCAACTTCCAGTGGCTTGGCTTCCTTCCACAGTGTCAGAGGATGAGCTGCAAAACACTCCAAGAGCTGTGAATTATGATGAGATTAACACATCTCATCATGTTTAGGTAACACATTGGAGTGCATTGTACCAGAAAACAGATGCAAGCATTTTTGGATCTTTTATGTGAGCTGTGCTGTAGACATGCAACGCATACTGCTCAGTTAACCAATATTTTATCTTTCCCTTATCATTCAAAGGGCAGATTAAAGCATAGTGTTCTGACCTTAACTGAAGATATAATTATTCATTTTTTCCTATACTTCTGTGCCATGTCAAGAGTAGTGTTTGTGATGTGAGGGAATGATATAAACCCTGCATTGCAGACGAGGATTTCAGTAGCCAAATGGAGAACCGAAGCACAAACAAAAAAAAAAGTTTGGAAGTATTCCAACTGATTTGAGGCTGTATTTGAAACACAAATACCTGGTTTATTTTATTGTTTGTTGGGTTTTTTTTTAATCAGAGAACTCAACATTGTGGCATGCTTTCAATTGTGCAAGCAAAAGCCCTGATGCATTCCATGGCAAAAGTGTAAAATAGCAAAATACTCCTCTAATTTTTATCACAAGAGAACAAATTAAATCAGCAGAAGAAGAGGGACATACATTTACTGACCACATGTACGAAGTGTGGTACGAGTAACTTGCTTGTTGTGAAGCAGAAAGCTTGTGCTATTTGCATAGAATCACACAAATGCTCGGTGTGGATTTGCATGAAATTCAGTCGTTCAAGATTTATTTAGTCATCTTAGCTATGAGGCTTCCTTCTCTCTTTTGTATTACATTAATTTACTTCAAACTTTTGAGCTTCTGCAAAAGATATTTTATAATACTTTATTGTATTGTGTTTTGGTGTTGACTATTTTAAGTCAATAGTAATACTAAAAACTCCATTATATATGTCCAGATGTAATCATAATGACTGCATCTGTCAGTAGGACCGGAGCTTTTAACTGTCTGTCATTTGAACTAGAAAAGGAAATTATAATTATATCTGACAGCTACCCACTACTCCTTTATCTTTCTTTTGCTTTAATGAAAATTACTTTTTCCTTTACACATGGTGTGCGTAACCAAAAGTGGTAATGGTTGAAATTCAGAGTATCCTTGTCACTCCCTTTCAAAAAATACGGCTTATTCTTCTTACTGTATGGTCCATTCTCATCTGTCTGAGCCTCAATATTTCACTGAAGCTGAGTGGATAAGGCAAAAACATTTTTAAAGCTGGTATTACAAAAAAAAAAAAGTTTCTAATCCTAAAGTGCTACTGGTTTTGATTCCTTAGCCAGGTGCTAAGAGAGAGAGCAGCTGTTGGAAAACTTAGATCAACCTCTGAGCTTACAGGGTTGCCTTATTTGTTTTGTACTTGCAATACTATATGAGAAATGTTTCAAAATGTTCTAGCCCTATCTAGGCCCTGTCTACTGACTTTGGACGAAGAGTTTATATTTGTTTGAAGTCGTTCACTTTGCTCTTTGTAAAAATATATCTTCTTTAACTGCCTGAGGGCTTCTAGCTCATGAAATACCAGCTTCAAACCAGTCAGTGAAGTGCAAGAGCAGTTTGTGATTTGTGTTGAGATGTTTCTCATTGCATCTCAGAATAGAATGCCTGAAAAAATTGTATTGCTATGCTGGTAATTTGCATAGATACTCTATGTCCTTACGGCAGATCATTGACCCAGAGAAGCCTGTGAAAAGAACACTCAAACAAACAACAGTGTAAAGATGCTCTGACATCATTGTTTTGCAGGTTGTCCGTCCATGATAGCAATACCACTTCTAGGTTACTTAGTTAGCTGTAGGAAAAGACAAAAAAAAAATTAAAAAATTAAATTTCCCTTTTTTTTTTCCTCTCTGCTTTTAACAGACTCTTTAACGGTTGTGCAGACTTTTGCTTGGTCACACCATTGGCATGTCCATTGAGCTGTTCTTAATTTTTCTCTAAAGCTACTGTATATTATGATTTTTTTCACCCATAAATCATTAATATTACTGTCATTATTTTTTTGGATTAATTTAGTCAAATTTATTCATTTAAATTATTGTATTGACAACTCATGTCAGCTCAGTGAAGGCTGCTTTTGCACATGACTGTTTTTATCAAATAATTCATGTTCACACAAGACAACTTTGGTGAGAATAAAATCCAACCACAGCTTAATAAGAATCAAGCTTTTTATTTCACATCTACCATCTGTGCTGAGGATAGAATATACAGAATACTCTATCATATGAAAAGTTCAACTCTTAAAATTGTAAATTTATTTTTGAGAAAGGAAGCAGGAGCTGGTATCGGAGGGATATGTATGAATTACTAAAGCATTCTAGATTAATCTTCAGGTGTATTTATCCTAAGAGTCTGGTAAAATTTCCATAATTTTGAATCTTGTCATTCAAACTGTGCAGTTAAGGTAAGCCAACACTACTCTTCTGTCAGATACATTGCTATGCACCAACCCCTTTGTGTAATTACCTACACAGCCTTAATGGGCAACTAATGCTGTAGCAAACAGGAAATTACTGTTTTAACAATTGCTGATTATTGAGGTCCATATGGAAGTAATGTGGCAAAATGATCTACATATGATCTACAGGAGATCAGGCTTTAAAAAATGTATGAATCTGATAAATGTTTTGATTCAGTTATTAACTTGCACCTAAATAAGTCTCATGGAGGAGAACAAGACTTCCAAGATATCCATACAAGCCAATATATTAAAGATTGATTTCACCTGTGTTTCCTAGTGTTGTGTTTCAGTTCACATTCTTTTCAAGTCTGAATATGGTGTCTACTTATAAATTTTGTTGCTATTTTTATCTATATCAGTAACAGATTTTTGATGTTATATCATGGTAGTAGTGTGACAGACTGTATGTTACCTTGGTGAAAACTTACTTGCTGCTTCATCACAGATTTCATGAGATGTAGTGTGAGTTTCCTTTGTGTTTATTATAGTAATAGTTGATGGAGCAACTAATCCTGAAAACCATTTCCAAACATGAGAAGGACAAGAAATTGACTGGAGGATGGTCAGCATGGATTTGCAATAGGGAAATTGTGCTTAACCAGCAGCAGCCTTTTTCTTTAGGAGGCCGGCTTGGTGGATAAGGGGAGAGTGGTGGATATTGTTTACCTTGACTTTAGTAAGTCATTTCACACAGTATCCCATAGCATCCTCATAAACAAGCTGACAAAGTACAGGTTAGATAAGTGAACAGACAGGTGGCTTGAAAACTGGCTGAGCAGCTGGGCCCATGAGAGTTATGATCAGCTGCACAAACTCCAATTACAGGCAAATCACTAATGGTTTACCCCAGGGTCAATATGGAGCCAGTGCTGTTTAACCTCATCGTTAATGACCTGGACAATGGGCTCAGCAAATTTGCAGGTCACGCAAAACTGGAAGGAGTGGAGGGTACACCAGATGGTTGTGCTGCCATTCAGAGGGATTGTGACAGGCTAGAGAACTGGATGGAGAGGAATCACACAAAGTTCAGCAAAGGGAAATGCAAAGTCCTGCATCTATGGAGAAATAATCCCAAGCAGCAGTACACAAAGGGAGCCAGATGGCTGGAAAGTGGCTTTACAGAGAGGGACTTGGGGGTCTTTGTAGACACCAAGCTGACTATAAGCCAGCAATGTGCCCTTGTGGCCAAGAAGACCAGCAGTCGTCTGGGCTGCATTAGTAAGAGCACTGCCAGCACGTTGAGGAAGGGGATCCTTCCTCTCTACTCAGCACTGATAGGCAAAACTTTCAGTACTGGCTCCAGTTCTAGGCTTCCCAATACAAGCCAGTTATAGACTTACTAGAACAAGTCGATGCCAGAGACAGGCAAAGATGATTAAGGGACTGGAGCGTCTTTCATATGAAGAGAGGCTGAGAGAGCTGGAACTGTTCAGTTTGGAGAAGAGAAGGCTCAAGAGGATCTTATCCACGTGTATAAACACCTGATGGGAGGGAATGAGGTGAAGCATCCAGACTCTTCTCAGTTGAAATGAAAATTTTATTTTTGAATTATGCAAAGCCAACAAGTAATCTATAGAGAAGGAAAGAGACATGCAAATTTTGAAAACATAAAAAGAAATCAGAAACAATATATAATTCTTTTGGAAAATATTGATCATGTGTTCTCTCTATGTAGCTTTGACCACTAACACATTTCATTGATCTTCTAGTATTAATAAAATATGTATCTTCTGTAAACTGCAAATTAGGGACATTTAAAATATGCCAATGACATCTCTAGACTTCTCTTTCCACTTATTTTTAAATATATTTTTTAACAAATGCAATCAGTACAAATATTATTATCTGTTTCATTAGTACAGAAAACCAAATAAATGTAAAAGATATAAGGCTGAAGCCAAAGGTAAGTGTTACATTCTGACAAATAACATAGTTGGCAGTGCAGTGGTTATGAATCAGATGGTTTATTTCAGGGATCTGAACTTTATGATGGCTTTAAGATCTGAGAGTGTCTAAGATAATGTGATCAACTGTGATATAATTCACAAAAATTAGAGCCATTCAGAGAATGTATAGCAACTTCTTGGAGTTCATCCAGGAAGTTTACTAGGTGTGTTACATTGAGAAGTTCCCTTCCCAGAAATGTAAAAATGTTAGTGGAGTAAAATCACAAAATAATATTTCACACAAAAAAGGAAATGCACTGCATTGAGATAAAAAGAAGGCTAAAGGAAAAAAATAAAATAATTTTCATTTCACAAGCAGGCAGTATATATAAAAATAATTTGCTTTTTTCACCTTCTTGAGCATAAATTGTTCTTCTAAGGAGAAAGGAGTCATGGGCTGAAAAAGCTGCAGTATATGTAAGTGATAGATTTTGATACATTAACAATAAACTGAGCTATTTCCTAAGCAAGTAATAGTGTAGTCAGTTTATAATAAACAAAAACTCCAAGACAATCGTATAACATCCCACAGGAGACTGAATGAGTATCTCACTGCATTCTGAATGCAGAAATAAAGATACGGTGACAAGCATTATCTATAGTTCGCCTTCATCACATGATAGCTGTTCAGAAGAAATTGCAGATAGACTTACTAATTTATTAAACTTGACTGAAGAAGCACCTCATCTCATCTCAAGGTTTATAAGACAACATGCTTGGAACAATACTTTCTCTGTCTGCCAGTTTAGGAAAAGCAGAGAGGAATGAGTGGCTTTAAAGCTTTTGTAGGCATTTACAGTTTGACAGCTCATAACAACATGGAATTGATAGGAATGACAGTTTTACTGAAACATTGTCTTAAATGGCAGTATCGGTGACTCTTCAGTATAGTGCTGAGACATCATAAATTTTAAGCACCAACTGTGCATCACTCAAGAAACACGCTCTATGTTCCTAGTGTTGGGGCACTACCCTAGAAATAGCAGATTTAATACACAATGATTGATTTACTGTCATTTTCTTAAATTCGAGATTACTTTGGTATACAATCTCAGGTTGAACAAACTGCTAATTTGTGACTCAATCAATTCACTTGACATAAATACTTATACATATACAAATGGTGTAACTTACTTGTTTTTCATGAACCACACAACAATTTAGCCACCAAGTCAATTATTGAATAATTTAAAAGTTCAGATTCCATCTTAATGACAATTTTAGGCCTGGTAGAGAAGGACATTGGTGAAATGAAGCTCAAGATACAACAAAAAATGCCAGCGTGGTACTTCCACTTTCGTAGCTCATATAGACTAAAAGTAAGTAAATTATTTTTGTTCTTTTACATACTTTACATACTTAAGTTCCATAGTGCTAGCTAGTTCCCTTAAATTACTTAATTTACAGTTCTGAACAGAGTGCTGGTTCCCAAGCCATAGTCCAATAGCTTATTAAAACACCTCTCTGCATAACCAGTTCAACAGCCTTAGCAGATAGGGTTTGGTGTCAGTCAAAAGACTGATTGTACAGTAATGGCAGACCACAGTTCATTTTGTGAAATGATAGGAGCCATTGATCTGAAATACTTGATCTAACTTAAATTTAAATTTTACTGAATATATACTATGGAGTATCTGTCTCATCTGACTTTTGTGTAATTAACTAAGTACATAAAGTATGAACTTCTTATTCTACACTTCACGTATTAAGAATGTTACTCTTTGTATATTACACATGAGACTTAGGATTCCTTTGTAACCTCTGAATTTAGTGCTTTTGTAGATTAACTGTATAACAAAATGAAGCCTGCACATTGGTGTAAAGCTTCCTTCCAAAGAAAAATGATCATATGTACCACTCCTACAAAAAAAACTCAGCTGCCAAAAGACTCCACCTTATACTTGACTCTATTAATATTCAGACTTTCCTTCAGACTGGTTTGGGATGTATGGCAAATCTTTTGAGAAAGCAGGGTTTATAGCTTCATTCCCACAAATTCATTCTGAAAAGAGTTTTCAGGGTTATCAGAGGTAGACTTAATCCAAAATAAGTTAGAAAAAAAAAGAGTATATGGAGCTGAAAACAAAACTGCAAATGATCAAATGTTCTTAAATAAACTTATAAGATCATTCTGAAGTTTGATAACGGGAAATCAGTGAAGTCACATCGGGACAATGTGACCCATGAGATACTAAGGTCTTCTAACACTGATAAAAAGATGTTATCTGAAAGTCTACCAGCACTTTTATCCACTAAGGAAAGTGTAAAATAATGATGATAGTTATGTTTATTTTTTGAGGAATAGAGCCTACCATGCAAAAGATGTGTAAATAATTATTCTACAAAATCATACTGTGCTTATGCTCCACAGCTGGTGTCTTTTTCACTCTTTTAACTGTTAAAAAAAAAAAAAAGGAAGTGTTCTAAGTAGTCTGAACATTTTCTATTTCATTAATGAACCATAAAAGAAACCAATTAAAAATCCTGAGTGTTAGAAAAATAGTACTCATCGACTGTACACCATATTATTGTTAAGAACACCGACCATGTATTTTGTTATTTTAGATACGTAATACGGTCACGTTGCAGAGGCAGCCTTCATCTTTATTTAGATATATTTTGTCATATTTGTTATGAGCATGTATATTTTCTATAAAATTAATTATTTTGCTTTCAATCTCTGTCAAAAAATATTTACATCCTTTTTTTTTCTTTTCTTGTGGCCATCATGCTTCTCCTTCAGAGGTGTCTCTGAACTTAACATTTACATTGTTATAATCTCCAAGGAGCGAAACTTTTTCAATAACAAGTATGATGACAAATTACTTTACAGTTGCTAAAGTATTTCTCCTGGTAGATAATGCAAATCCTTTAGTTTAAAACTGCTAAGAAGTCTTTATTTTTAAATAATGTCATATGCAATAATTCTGTTTGACACAGATACGGGTGAAAACATGGTATGAATTAATCAGTAGGATGCAAATACATTTTTTATGGAATATGTGTGCCTTCATATGTCTGGTGTTCAGTACCGGTTCTAACGTGTATCTCTGGTGGGAGACACTGCAATCTGCACTGAAGGGTGAAGAGCTCTCACTCATTCAGACCTGTCTCCTTTTCCTGTGGCTTTTAACCCTACTAATTCAGTGTTTAAACACAACAGATTTGAGTCTAAAGATAAGCTTCTACATTGACAGATTTTAAAATAGTACTTTTGAGTCATAACAAGTCAATTACTTGTGATATTATGAATAAGATAAAAAATATTTTCTGGCACAAGCTAATATGTATCTTCCAGAAAAAAAAACCTACTTCTTGACAGCTTTGATGCTCAGATATCTCATATAATATACTGGGTCACATCTCTGCTACCCAAACTGGGCTGAGCACATGCAGCTTGGATCATAATTTTACCCTTCTTGGTTCTCGACAAACTGGTGCCCACAACAAACTGTTAAGTTTGCACTTAAAAAGTGTTCAGGCAAAGAGCCAGCCAAATACCACTTTACAAATCTAACTCTAAGTTAGATCACTGGGACAACATTTGGGAGTGATTCCACCTAAGCACATAGAGTCTCTGCTTCCCATCTGACTCACAGGTGAAGATAACATTCTCATTCTCCTCTTTCATCTGCCAGCATCTTTGTATTTTCTCCAGCCTGCTTTTGATGTCTTAACTCCAGCTCCATACATGTTGTGAAGCATTACCCCAGTGGCATTCATCTGGAGGCCTCAAGTCTGTCACTCTTCTGTAGCCCTCTGAATTTAACTGAACGTGTCTTACTATACCTATTGGAAGTAGTTGAAGTTCCTCTGTAATATCTTTACAGGAATATCCCAAAGATGGATCTCCATTGTGAACAAGCTCCTTTTCAGTTTCATCAGAACAAGGAAGAAGGTGGAGATGGAAGCCAGTAGAGGCAAATTCAAATATGTATTATTTGGTTTGGAAGGCTAAACATTGCTTATCACAAGGAGAGGATGTTTGATACCTGACAATCCTGAATACTGATGCCAAGCAGAGGCAGGAAGTAATTTTCTTATATATTTTGATTATTGATTATTCATTCCTGTAACAGATCCTGGCTAGCCCTCTAGTTAGTCAGCATGAAGTATCTGTAACTGAACACAGTACAGTTTGAATCTTACGTATACTTCTTTCAGTTAAAAAAATTCATATTACTAATGAGAATGTAATTTACATAATAAGCACACAAAGGGAATGTAAGTAACAAAAATATGTGTACCTGAGTGTTTCTAAGTCCCTAATGCTTGGCAAAATATAAATTAATATTGAAATAATAGCTTCCAGCCATCGTATGGTGACTAGTACAGACTATACTCAGGGAGTTAAACCTTAATTTTTTATGTCCCTTGAAAGAGAACAGCAGGTACACCTCAGAGTAAGAATTATAAATAAAAGTATTTGAAAAAGTATTGTAACGTAAGAAGATTTTCTGCTGACATTTTGGGGTTTGATTTTTTTTTCTTTAATGAAACAATGTTTTTATAGTAGAAAGCCAGGTAAAACAGTATATAACATTTGAGTATTCACAGCTATACAGTTTCAGGCATATTTTCATAAACATTGAAAATATACTTACTGTATTTTTATTTTAAAGTGAATTGCTTTTTTGTAGTCTTCATTGACTGTTTCAGTAATAACTTTCTATTCCTGTCTCTCTAAATTTGTCATTGCTCGCGTACTCTACAGTAGGTGGCTTTACTTAGAACCTTGCTGTGAGGAGCAGTGAATTAGCTTAATGCAAATTGAAAGATCGCAAAGCAAATGGTGCAGCTGGGAGTTTAGTGTCAGTGTTGAAAGGGGTGATACTATAAGACACCTCGTCATTTATTTATCTCTACAAATAGAAGGATGATCTTGTAATTTAGGGCATGAGTTACAAATGGAGGGAAGTAACTGCTGAAGATAAATAAAAAAATCTTTTTGTGTGGACATACAAATACTCCATGCACAGAGAAAAGCTGCAGTTATTCAGCTATGCAAGTGCATGTTGAACAAATAATTTCCTATGTTTCTGAACCATGGAGTTGACTTGCATCGTGTGTCAACCTAACTACATTTGACTATAGATCTACATGTGACAATAAAAAAACATAGTCACACTGAAATATAGACAGTTAATGTTTTGTTGTTGTTTTTTTTTTTTGTCTGGGACAGGAAATAGAAGAAAAGGAGAGAGATCTTAGAACAGAAAGCCTCATATATTTCTTAAAAAACAGGATTATGAATAGCTTTGGCAGCAAAAATACAGCAGATTCATCTTGCATAGTCCCTTTAGAAAACTAGACATTTAATGTTCTTTTCTGGAGTTTTCTGTATATTCTACACCACATGTTTCTTATCGGGGGACTTCTATTACTATGTATGTGGTGCAATTATAAGAGAAACCTAGTGAGAGGAGTGATGTTGTACAGAGGAACAGTATGTCCATTGCCAACAGTTTTTTTTCTAAGAGACAGTGAAAGTTACACTGAATTTGTGACAATAATTCATTTTTAGAATTATTCTGCTCTCCTTTTGGAGAAAACTTTGAGAAGAAAAATAGCCTTTTGTTATTGTTGTTAGTTTGTTTTTCATTTGGAGAGAAATAAGATTATTTATTTAGTCTTAATCACACTTCAAATGTTCTAGATGCATAAGTTATAAAATATTTATTCTTATACACACACAGATTGTCCCATGACATACAAAAAACAAGTCTGTATCACGGCTGACTCCTGGAGGCAGGCATCAAGGTTAGTACCTGGTAACAGGATGGTATAAAAGTGGTCTATATTGGTATGATACCCTCGCTGTTAAAGATTTCTTAAGAAAAGTTAAAGAAGAAACAACATTTACCACTATAATTATATCTTATTAGGAACTGTAAACTCAGATACTGTCTGGCAGGTTCCACACTAGCTAGGCTGAGTCATGCATTACTCTCCTTCTTGGCAGCCTCGTCCTTCATGGTGAGTCATATTCTAAGGAGGATGTGAGTGGGATCACAGCATCACACTTACTGGTGAAAAATAGCTCTTCTGTTTATTTGCCAGTTTCCAAATGTGTAAAGGTCACAGATCCACTTGGTTTTGCAATGGAGCAAGTATTGTGCTGTGTCCAGGAAGAGTTTGAAGCAGTCTGTGGTAGAGAGGGTAAAAGAGGACAGTAAATTAAAATTAAATTTAAAGAAGACCTTCAACCAAGGTGCACAAACTGCATTCCAACCCCACTAGTCTATCAGACATATAGTTGACACAGCAGAGAAGGAACAAGTGATATCCTAGCTGTGTCTGTTAGCTAAACTAACACAGTGAGAGCAATGATCAGAGCTTAGTATAGGAATTGTCCCAAAGTAAGCAAAAAGCAGAGAATGAAAGTGACTTCACACTTGTGAGACTATATGTGGGATACCAGTACACTTGGAGCACTCCAGTACAAGAACAGCACTGGCAAACCGAGTAGAGTTCTGCAGAGCACTACGAAACTGGTCAGAGAGCTGGAGCATATGAGGTACAAGGAGAATTTGAAACGTGCATGTGGTTATTGTGAGGATGGAAAAGCTAAGGACAGGGGTGCACGTCTTCCTGCTGTCTACAACTTCCTAATGAGCAATTATAGAGAATACAAGAGCCAGACTCTTCTGGGTGGTGCATAGCTGAAGGACAAGAGGCAATTGACATAAATTGCAGTAAAGAAAAATCTAACTAAACATTTTGGGAGGTGAGAACTGTGGAGAAGGTGGTTAAGCACAGGAACAGATTACCAGCAGAGACGGTGGAATTTCAGTCGGCTGAGATGTTCATGTCTCGACTGGGGAAGGTCATAAACAACCTGCTCTAACTTGGCACCTAGTCCTGTTCTGAGGTGAAGGTTGCACCAGATGATTTCAAAGAGCATTTCCGACATGAGCTGTTCTCTGAGTAACCTGCTGTAGATAAAATTTTGACCCTCTAAAAATACTTAAATACTCCATAAGGTTGTATTATTAAAATCACATGCCGACAAAGTAATTTTAAGAAAAATAATTGTCAGAGAATCAAATACCTGAAGGATATTGGAAAATATTTTTAAGTAGGTATGATTTTTATGCAAAAGAAATCGAAAATCACATGTGAGAACTCTTCTGCATAATGACATGTTTTAGTAAAATGCATCCTGTTGACACAAATAAAAATGCAACCTGTTGGCACAAAGAAAGCAATCATTGATTAAATGCTGTTCAGGCTATCAAGATCTCATGAGGAAAGATATGTATGCTACATTAGTCTGTGCACAGTATCAATCTCTGACTTCACTGCCTGTGTTGCAGTAGTTTTGAAGAGCAATGGCAACCTGCTTTCTCCTGTTATATTAAAAGCATTTTTATAATAGTATCTACAGACACATTTTCAGTAGCAGTAGATACGACGTGAAGATGGAAAGACTAGGATTTTATTCAGTGCCATCTGTTATGCTTCTAGGAAGATTACATCCTTGTTTGTGTTTAGTAGCAGCAAAGGTTGTGCCACTTTGTGGTCCTAGGTTTGTGCAATGTATCTCTATATATACCTGTATCTAACCAGTGATAAGTATATGTACCTGTATCTAACTGGCTTCCGTACTGCCATCCCAGATTACCTCCGTATTATGAAGAGAATCCTATGCTCGTAAAGAGGAAGACACTGGAGAATCTTAAGGCAAGTGTGTTTTCCTCTGGAGGTGAAGGGACTATGTACCAAACGGAAGTTGAATATGGTCAAGTGTCATGTGCTGTAGTAGCATCTTGAATAAGCTTCAAGTTTAGTAGAGTGTATGCCATAAGCACCACAATGCATCCCTTCTTCACTGCTTTATAGTGTACTTTAAGTTTTTCCAGTACAGAACTCCTGTTTGCTAAAACCTTAGTGTTGAATGGTCTCATTACAATCTCCAAAAGAAGACAAAAAAATGCAAGTGCCCTTACTAAATCCCAAGTCTTCCCACCAGCTGAGATTAGGTTGCATTTAATTTCCATAGGAAGATTCAAAATGACCGTTTAAGTCATATTTTGTGGTTAACAAAAAGCAATTCTTAGTAAACTAAATAAGGCTAGGGAATGAAGGGATAGAGTGTATCCCTGCTGAGAAAGACTTGGAGTTATTGGTGGATGAAAAGCTGGATGTGAGCTGTTAAGTGCACTTGCAGCCCAGAAGGTCAATTGTATCCTGGACTGCATCAAAAGAAGCGTGGTGAGCAGGTCAAGGGAGGTGATTCTCCCACTCTAGTCCACTCTTGTAAGACCCTACCTGAAGTACTGTGTCCAGCTCTGGAGCCTTCAACACAGGAAAAATATGGACTTGCTGGAATGAGTCCACAGGAGAGCCATGAAGGTGATCAGAGGGCTAGAGCACCTCTCCTGTGAGCACAGGCTGAGAGAGTTGGGGCTGTTCAGCCTGGAGAAGAGAAGGCTCCAAGGAGACCTTATAGTGGTCTTCCAGTCCCTAAAGGGGGCTTATAAGACAGATGGGGAGAAACTCTTTAGCCAGTTGTGGTAGGACAAGGGATAATGGTTTTAAAATAGACGGAGGTAGATTCAGACTAGACATAGGAAGAAATTTTTGACAATGAGGGTGGTGTAACACTGGAACAGGTTGCCCAGAGAGGTGGTGGATCCCCCATCCCTGGAAACATTTAAGGCCGCGCTGGACAGGGCTCTGAGCAACCTGATCTAGTCAAAGATGTCCCTGCTCCTTGCAGGGAGTTGGACTAGATGACCTTTAAAGGTCCCTTCCAACCCAAATTATTCTATGATTCTATATATAGTTACAGTGGTGCACAACTGTGAGAAGATAAATTGTTAGAAACTTACTGAGGATAGAGGGACTCCAGGAAGACTTCAGCACTTTGGCAACCTTAGGAAGGATAGGGAGGCGTTCTGAAGTGTTTACTTTTCTTAAATGCTTACCAACTACTTTTTGCTGAGAGATAAATTCAGAAATTAGAGAGAAAATGTAATTAAAAATTGTATGTGGTGTTTATCTTCCTGCAATAGCAACAGCTATTATTCTTTTATTTATTCAGTTTAGAAAAAAAAATGCATTCAAAAGCTCTAATTTCTCTACAAATACTTCTTTATGGATTTGTTTTTTTTTTTTTTTTAATTTAACATCTTTCAAACAGTATGAAATGTAAGTTTTTCTAGTACAGGGCTTGCTCTATTTCTAAAAAATGCTATTAAATATTCATTTACACTACTCTACTTTAGGGGTTTCATCAGGAAAAAAAGTGTACATAGCCATCCTAAATAACATACAGCTTCAGGTTCAGTGTTTGGACATCTGCAGAAAAAAGTTATTTTAACAATAGCTTATGTATTTTAATTTTAATTGTTCTGTTTCAGAAAAATAAGGTGAGAGGCTGAGTTGTCATCATTTGATATTTACCACTGTCTGTAGTGTAGTGACATGTAAGTACAGTCTGGATTCATTTCACAGAAATTGCCTATTTTGTTTGCTTCTGAAGAGTGTCAAGCACATATTAGTCACGCTACATTAAGTCCTAGGCATTTTTGGCTGTTCATTTTAAATACGGGTTCTGTTCTGTGTATTGGGTTTTGTGCTAAATATTCTTACTTTTGCATACTACAGACATGGTATAAAGTTGTAGTACAAAACGCTGAAAGAATTGTCACTGGGAGAAGTCTGAGGCTTTTTTATACTAAAAAATACTGTAGTTAGTAACTAGTCAACTATGCTAAAATTCATAGGTAGATGTATAAATTAACTTTTTAGTTTTTATTTCTATTTATAAAGATCTCCAAGTTCTCTTACTAAGGATAGGAACTGCCGAATCTGATCCCTTCTTTTAGCATTCTTTTGGTTTCCCAGATAAATGAAGATTATACAGTCCCATTCTTTTGAGTGCTGACTATTTCTCTCTGTCAGTATCACTCTAATAACTTTCTTCAGCAGATCAAGATGGAGGAATAAATTTTACAGTAATATGATGTTTGTGTAACTTGTGGAAGCCATCATACAGACTGAGAGTGAAGCCCAGATGTATGCCTGGTGAGAGACACACTGAAACTTGAGTATTTTTTCAGCTAGAATTTGTTTTGTTTGACCTACTGGCTAATTATCAGGTGTGGTTATGAGAGTAACTGTCTTTCACTTAGGTAATGGATAATTTGTGGACGATGGATGAATCCTGAGGTACTGCAAAGGATTGTTGAAGGATTTTTGCCATAGCTGTAGTAATACCAGTGGTCAAGCTAGCTAGTTAAAAATAGCGTCACGCTGTGAAGCATTTATTTTGCCATTCAGTTGCAGACACACTTCCTACGCCACTTCTTTGTCCAGGGTGGTGTGGTGCATTAGCCAGTCGTCATGCCTTGGAACCTGATGCAACTACAGTTGGGTTATTAATTAATGTTTATCAAAAAGATGTGTATAAATAATTTAATAGCTTTGAAACATCCTTTTTTTATCTGTCTAGAAATGATTAATTTCCATAGAGACCTCTGCAAAGCTTTTATGTCTTGAATAAATAAGTAACGAATAGCTGAGATTCTATGGTCAGTCAGTAACTGATCCCTTTAGCTGTGAAGCCTCTCCTATGTTACATATTTTTTAAACCCAACCTACTTTTAACAGTTTAAATATAAAAATCTTGTAACATCTTGCCCATGACAAATACTTCTGTCACTGAAAAATGCTTTTCAAGGTAGTGAGCAGGTCAGATTCGTAGATGACCGTAGGCATGCAGCTTCGTTTAATTTTAAAACTCGTGTCCTAGCTTAATATATCAGAAGATTAAATTGGGCTCAGTGAAAAATACACAGAATTTGAGTTCGGGCACTTAGTAAATTATTTATTTTTCTTTATTCCCTTTTTTGTTCTCATATTTTTATCTAACTTCTTTGGCAGTTTTTCCTTCGTAGGGAAACCCTGGCTTTTGCTTTTGTAAGGTAAAAAACATAGAAACATAAAATAGAATCATAGAGTGGTTTGGGTTGGAAGGGACCTTAAAGATCATCTAGTTCCAACTGCTCTGCCATGGGCAGGGACACCTTCCACTAGACCAGGTTGCTCAAAGCCCTGTCCAACCTGACCTAGAATACTTCCAGAGATAGAGCATCCACAACTTTTCTTGGAAACCTGTTTCAGTGTCTCATCACCTTCACAGAAAACAATTTCTTCCTTATATCTGATCTAAATCTACCCTCTTTTACTTTGAAGCCGTTACCCGATTTCCTGTTACTACATACCCTTATCAAAAGTCCCTCTCCAGTTTTCTTTTAGGCCCCTTTTAAGTACTGGAAGACTGCTGTAAGGTCTCCCTGGAGCCTTCTTTTCTGCAGGCTGAACAACTCCAAATCTCTCAGCCTGCCCTCATAGGACAGATGCTCCAGACCTCTGAGTATTTTCATGGCCTCCTCTGGACTCTCTCCAACAGGTCCATGTCCTTTTTATGTTGGGGGCTCCAGAGCTAGACACAGTACTCCAGATGGGGTACTGTCAGCAGAGCTGAGTAGAGGGGGAGAATCACCTCCCTCGACCTGCTGGACGTGCTTCTTTGGATGAAGCCCAGGATGCAGTTGGCTTTCTGGGCTGCAACCACACATTGCCAGTTCATTTTGAGCTTCTCATCCACTAGTACCCCCAAATCCTCCTCCTCTGGGCTGCTCTCAATCCGGTCTCTGCCTAGCCTGCATTTGTGCCTGGGATTGCCCTCATCTGTGTGCAGGACCTTACAGTTGGCCTGGTTGATCTTCATGAGGTTCGCATAGGCTCACCTCTCCAGCCTGTCAAAGTCCCTCTGGAAGGCATCCCTTCCCTCTGGTGTGTTAACCACACCACACAGTTTGGTGTTGGTAAACTTGCTGAGGGTGCACTCTATCCCACTATCCATGTTGCTGACAAAGATGTTAAACAGCACCAGTCCCAGTACTGACCCCAGAGAAACACCACTTGTCACTGGTGTCCACCTGGACATTGAGCAGTTGACTCTTTGAGTGTGGCCATCCAGCCAATTCCTTTTCCACTGAGTGGTCCATCTGTCAAATCTGTGTCTCTCCAGTTTAGAGACAAGATTGTCATGCAGGACAGTGTCAAATGCTTTGCAGAAGTATAGGACAGGACAGACTGTCTGCTTGGAAGAGATAAGTTTATTGCTAGGTGTATATGAAGTTTGTTTCTTGAGCTCTGATGCGTTAATACTTTTTGCTTTGTGCAGAAAGCCAGATGTTTGTATTTTTTTACAGGAAGTGTTTTTAGATGCTTTGCCTTGGGTAGAAATTATCTTCACAGTGAAAGCAGCAGCTATTAACCACATTCCTTTCTCCCTCATTGTTTTTACATCAGACTCCTGATGCTGTTATTTTATGATGCTATGCAGCAATAATTCTTATTTCATTTAAAAATGCTAATTACAACAAACTAGCTTTCCTGTAAATTATTTTGCAGGTAAATATATTTTAATTACATGGAAAGAAAAAGGTAATTGCCAAGAATAAATGTACTGTGCTGATTCTGAGGCAGTTTGGCCTTTCAGGCAGGTGAAGGAAGCAGACAGAAACATACTGGCTTTCAGAAATTTAAATACACAGGTTTTGCCTGTATTCATATGACTACGTAGATGAAAGTAAAATATATTTAAATTTTAGCTGCAATTTAGATGTGAAAACAATCTTAACATATGAAGGTTTGGTGTTTGGGTGCCAAATACCCCATATAAATATCTAGTTTCAAGAATTTTTAATAATTTTAAATATAGATCAATGAAATCATTGAGACAATTGCATGATTTGGATACTACAAATGAAAAGAAAAAAAAGAATGATATGGAGGCCTCCTGTAATGATTCAGCCAATAGCTAGAATGCCGATTTAAACTAAGTTTGGACTTAGTGATAAAATATCACTGTATCTCGGTAAATATGTATTCAGAGAAGGATAGTACTCACAATTTTTATTCATTAGTGCATAAGCAGTAATACAGCATTTATTTTATATCTTTATTTATATCTTTAGATCCCACCTGGAGTACTGTGTCCAGTTCTGGAGCCCCCAACATAAGAAGGACATGGACCAGCTGGAGAAGGTCCAGAGGAGGGCCACAAAGATGATAAGAGGGATGGAGCACCTCTCCGATGAAGAAAGGCTGAGAGAGTTGGGGCTGTTCAGCCTGGAGAAGAGGAGGCTCCGGGGAGACCTGATAGCGGTCTTCCAGTACCTCAAGGGGGCCTACAAGAAAGATGGGGAGAGACTGTTCAGTAGGGCCTGTTGTGATAGGACTAGGGGTAATGGTTTTAAAATAGAGAGGGGTAGATTTAGATTGGATATTAGGAAAAAAAATTTCACGCTGAGAGTTGTGGAACACTGGAACAGGTTGCCCAGAGAGGTGGTGGATGCCTCAACCCTGGAAACATTCAAGGCCAGGCTGGATGAGGCTCTGAGCAACCTGATCTAGTGGGGGATGTCCCTGCTCCTTGCAGGGGGGTTGGACTAGATGACCTTTGAAGGTCCCTTCCAACCCTAACCATTCTATGATTCTATGATTCTGTGATTTGTGTGTGTCTGTGTATGTATGTGAATCCGCCTGGGATTTAATTATTTTCATAAAACTCAGATTTACAAAGGGAAGGGAAGGTGGGGGAAATGCAGGGAAGTGGACGGGACGGGAGGGGAAGAGCTCAGCACCTCCCTCTCCTCTTCCTCTCCTCGATGCCGAGAGCAGCACCGAGTCGTGACTCCACGCAGGACGAAGGATTTGTGTGCTGCCGTGGCGAGGCTGCGCTGGGCAGTGCAGGCTGGTAGGAGAGCAGAGCTCTGGGACAGGGGAGCAGAGGAGGAGGAGGA